>PVJX010038530.1:0-16272 GCA_004027295.1 Dolichotis patagonum
AGAATAGCAAAGGCAATTCTAAGCAACAAAGGCAAGGCAGGAGGCATCACAATCCCTGATTTGAAATTATACTACAAAGCTACAGTGATAAAGTCAGTATGGTACTGGAATAGAAACAGACCTGAGGATCAGTGGAATAGATTGGAAGATACAGCCACAACTGCAAACTCACTCAACCACCTTATCTTTGATAAAGGGGCCAAACATGCTCGCTGGAAGAATGACAGTCTCTTTAACAAATGGTGCTGGAAAAATGGGCTGTCCATATGCACAAGACTAAAACTAGACCCATGTCTATCACCATACACTAAACTAAAATCTAAATGGATTAAAGATCTAAATATTAAAACAGAAACACTAAAACTACTGGAAGACAAATCAGGTAAAACCCTCAAAGATATAGGGGTAGGAAGAGAATTCATGAACAAGAACCAAAGTACATGGGAAGTACTTCCCAGAATCAATAATTGGGACCACATCTTATCAAAGAGTTTCTCCTTGTCAAAAGAGGTTTCCAGCGGAGTGAAAATAAACCCACAAATTGGGAAAAAATCTTCATGGACAACGCCTCAGACAAAGACTTTTGTCTAGAACTTATAAAGAATTAAAAAAAATCAGATCCTCGAAATTCAAAGATCCAATCCAAAAATGGGCATCTGAAATGAATACACAGTTCTCAGATGAAGAAATACGAATGGCAAATAAATACATGAAAAAATGTTCATCATCATGAGTCATGAGAGAAATGCAAATTAAAACCACACTGAGATTCCATCTCACTCCAGAAACAATGGCCAAGATAGAAAACACTACCAACAACAAGTGTTGGAGAGGCTGTGGGGAAAAAGGAACTCTTCTGCACTGTTGGTGGAAGTGTAGACTGGTGCAGCCACTGTGGAGGTCATTCTGGAGATTCCTCAAAAAGCTGTGTATGGAAGTCCCGTTTGACCCAGCTATTCCGCTTTCTGGCATATTCCCAGAAGAACTGAAAACATCATACCACAGTGATATATGTGCACCCATGTTTATAGCAGCACAATTTGTAATAGCCAGATCTTGGAAACAACCTAAGTGCCCATCAACTGAGGAATGGATAAAAAAGTTGTGGCATTTTTATACAATGGAGTACTACTCAGCTATAAAGAATGATCACATTGAGAAATTTATAAATAAATGGACATCACTTGAGACCATTCTCTTAAGTGAAATAAACCAAACTCACAAGTGTAAATACCATATAATCTCCCTAATATGAGATTTGATAAGAGTATATAAGACTTTATGGTAAGCATGAGGCCCCATCTCATAGCTTCAAAGTCTTTCAAAGTTTTAAATCATCAGTTGGAATGGTGTTATCCTGTTTTGTTTGACTATATCATACATGATGATATGAATAGCTGTTTTTTGAAGAAAACATTATGACAGCTATTGCTGATTTAATATTATTCTTCTTAGAAGTCCTACCATGCTTTTTTTTTTCTACTACCATTGGTTCTCTCTACCACATTGTGTCTTATTGGAATTTGAATATGCGTGATAGCTCAAACAATTTTTTTCTTTTTTATCAAAAATGAGATGTTATAGTACCCACTAATCATTTTCTGTTATTCAGTTCAGAAAGCCCTGTAATTCTTTCACTATATGCATGGCTTTATACTATTTTGTTATGTTTGATATTACTGTATTTGAAACGATGCTCAATTATATCAGAGTAAGAGATATAGTGTTAGCTACTGTTGATGTCCAGTTGACTTAATATAAAGTACTGTGTTGCCTATGTTGTCCTGTTCTGATCTGCTCTGTACTGCCCCCTTTTGTGTTATTCTCTTTCAAATAAAAAAAAATCTCTACTCACTTCGCTTGGAAAACACAGAGGAACGCGATAGATTTCTAGGATCATATGAACTACCAAACCTCCATCAAGAAGATATAACAATTTTGAATAACCCAATACCATCTATTGAAATAAGAAATCTGATTAAATCTTACCAATGAAGAAAAGCCCAGGTCCTGATGGATCCACTGCTGAATTCTATAAGAAATTTAGAGAAGATTTAATGCCAATAGTCCTTTAAAAATTCAATAAAATTGAAAGAGAAGCAGTTCTCCCTAATTCATTCTTGGAGGGAAGTATCTCTCTGATACCAAAATCAGAGAAAGACTCAACCAAAAAGGAGAACTATAGCACAGTCTCACTACTGAATATTGATGCAAAGATTCTTAATAAAATATTTGCAAATAAAATGCAGCAAATCATCAAGAAGATTATATACCACAACCAAGTGGGATTTATTCCAGGAATGCAGGGATGGTTCAACATATGCAAATAAATAAATGTAGTACACATCTACAGTGCCAAAAATAAAAATCACTTTATCTTCTCAATAGATGCAGAAAAAGCTTTCGATAAAGTCCAACACCTTTTCATGATAAAAACCCTATAGAAACTCAGAATAAACAGTATGTACCTCGATCTGATAAAGGCCATCTATGACAAATGAACAGCCAACAGTATATTAAGTGGACAAAAACTGAAAGCCTTCACTCAAAAATCAGAAACAAAACAAAGATGTCCACTATCCCAATTCTATTCAGTATAATTCTAGAAATATTAGGCAGGTAAAAAGACAGGAGGGAAAAATAAAAGGAATTAAAATAAGAAAATAAAAAGTTAAATTATCATTATTTGCAGATGACATGATACTCTACATAGAAGACCCTAAAAACTCAATTAAAAGACTACTAGAGGTAATAAATTCAGCAGTGTAGCTGGGTACAAAGTCAACACTCAAAAATCAAGAGCATTCCTGTACACAAACAAAAGAATATCTAGACATAAATTATGGAAATATCACCTTTCACAATGGCATGTAAATAATGAAATACTTAGGAATCAACCTAATCAAGAATGTAAAAGACCTATAAGTTAAAATAATACTACTTTTAAAAAGATTGAATCACATACTAGAAAATGCAAGGATATTCCTTGCTCACTGTTAGGAAGAAGCAATATTGTCAAAATGGCTATACTCCCAAAACTGTTATATAGATTCTGTGCAATCCCAATCAAAATATCATTAGCATACCTTACAGATCTAGAGAATATATCCCTAAAATTCATCTTGAAACAGAAGAAACCTAGAATAGCAAAGGCAATTATGGGCAACAAAGGCAAGACAGGAGGTATCTCAATTCCAGACTTGAAACTATACTACAAACTACAGTAAAAAAAAAAATCAGCATTGTACTGCCAAAGTCATAGACCTGAGGATCAATATAACAGATTAGAAGATGAAAACACTACTACAGAAACACTCAGCCACCTGATATTTGACAAAGGGGCAAAACATATTCACTGGAAAAAATATAGCCTCTTTAATAAATGTTGTTGAAAAATTGGCTTTCCACATGACAAAGACTAAAAGTATATCTATGCCTATCACCATACCCTAAACTAAAATCAAAATGGATCAAGTATCTAAATATTAAAACAGAAACACTAAATCTACTGGAGAACAAAGTAGGTAAAAATATTGGAGACAGAGAGGTAGGGAGAGAATTTATGAATAAAACATAAACTGCATGGGAAATACTCCAAAGAATCAATAACTATTATCTCATATTACTAAAAATTTTTGCACTTCAAAAGAGACAACCAACAAAGTAAAAAGAAAACCCATGGAATGGGAAAGAATTTTAGCCAGCAATCCCTCAAAGGACTTATATTCCAAAAACATAAAGAATTAAAAACATCCAGACACCCAAATTCAAAGACCCTCTTCAAAAATGGGCATCAGAGATGAATACACAGTTATCAGATGAAGGTATACAAATGGCAAATAATTATATGGAGAAATGTTCATCATCAATGATCATTTGAGAAATTAAAACAGCATTGAGAGTTTCTCTCACCCAAGAAAGAATGGCTACCATCAAGAAAACAAATGCTAACAAATATTAGCGAGTCTGGGGGGGGCACCTCTCCTCTTTTGGTGGGAGTGCAGACTGGTGCAACCACTGTGGAAATCAGTATGGAGATTCGTCAAAATCTAGGATTGGAAGTTCCATTCAATCCAGCTATTCCCCTCCTGGGTATTTTCCCAGAGAAAATTGAAAAGGTCATGTCACAGTGATATATGTGCACCGATATTCATAGCAGCACAATTTGTGATAGCTAAATCTTGGAAACAACCAAAATACTCATCAACTGCAGAGTGGATGAAAAAAATGTGGTATTTTCTTACAATGTAACACTAACTAGCTATGAAAAAGATTGATTCTGAGGCCTTTACAGGTAAATGGAGGCAACTTGAGAATATCCTCATTAGTGAAATAAACACGATTTACATGAGTAAATATCACATTGTCTCTCTAGTGTAAAAAATAGTAAGAACTGATTAAATAGTGGGATTCAAAAAGTATAATAGATGTTACAAAGTGAAAGGGGAGGAAAGTACTCTAAAGGATATAACTGTATGTATAGTATGTAAGATAGATGACTATATAACTGAATTTCTTTTGGAACATTGAATAGTAGGGTTTGCACTGTCAATGTTTCAGTGTCTAGCCATTTAACAACTATTGTTAAGATGGCAATACATAATGTATCAACTAGCGATTTTATGATAATTTTTTTGAATTCTGTATTATTCTACTTTTTTCTTTTTTAATTTTCTTTTCTTTCTTTAAATAAAAAAAAGTTGAAAAAAACAAGTGGTACATATATCTTTTTAATTGGAATGTAGTCTATTGATGAAATTTTGTTTGTCAAACACATTGGAAGCATATAAGCATATATAAGCATACATATTCTGTGTGTATCAATAATTTGTACAAAATATATGTGGAAACTATGATAAATAAAATAGGTCATTATTTTATGGCTTCTAAGTACAACCACTCAATTTTTTTCCAATTATATTTTATATTCTCATAAGGAAATGTCACAGAACTACTTGAATTCAAAGGGATCATAAGGAAATGTCACAGAACTACTTCAATTCAAAGGGAATATGGTCAGTTAATGATACATTTCTACCCCTCAGAGCTATTGATGATAGTAAGAAAAATTATTTAAAAGATGTGGGAATTTTTTGCTACTATGGAGATAAATTTTGAACATGGTTTTGCATTGTCATGCATAAATTGACCCTCAAAGCAATGGAAGGAAATAATCTCTCAGGTTTAAAAAATGGGTCCCTCAAGTAGGTAGAGAAAATGAAAACAGAGCTAAGATGCATACTTCTTGTTACGTTTGATACATTGTGTCAACTGGAGAAGTTTAGAGGTTTAACTGAGACCAGAGACTCAGCAGGGAGCCAGAATCCTAACTTTGTAAATATCCTCATCCTATTCAGGAGGAGAGCCCAGAGATTTTGTGAGTGCTACATCCGTCCTGGAAGGGGGTGGGGACTTGCCTGTGTACAATATAAGGGAGGAAAAGAGGTTTGCACTTTGCCTTTTTGCTCTGGCTGCTGTCTTGAAGTAATGCCCCAGGGACACACCACCCTGCCTTGGAACCAACTGACTGTGGACTGAAGCCTCTACAGTGGGCTAAATAAACTTTTATTTCTTTCATTTTTGGTGTCAGGTCCCAGCAACAAGAGAAAATTGTAACCAAGATATACCCCAAGGGAGAAAAATAAAACTATTATGCACAAAAGCAAAATGTTTGGCAAGAAAGGAAAGATAATGGCTAAAGTTGTGTTTCATGTTTTTAAAGCATTGCATTTTTGTCATAGATAAACATATAACAATCTAATACTAAGCATCTCAAATAGAATGTAAATTAATTGTCATATTTTAGATATGACACAACTGATTTGAACTATTTTTAAAATTAGTTTTCATGTTATTTCCAGGCACATAGTCTCCTGAATAACAACAAAAAAAACAATTTTTGCACAAAATAGTCTTTTTTATTTTAAAATATTACTCTACCATGATTTTAATATATGACACTAATTTTTCTTAAAATGGTGATGGGAGCTAAAATGCTGTCCTATGAAAAGATAGAATGTATGCTTTTCCATTTTTATCATACTTATCATGAATACTATTAGATGTAATCTAAGAGGCAGATATACACTACAGAATTGATAGGTAACTATATTTTATTTTATGTGATAATAGTAATGATAAATATTTGACAAATTGATTTTCAATTTAAAAATAAATGTAAGTCAATTCCCTTGGTTTAAAAAAGTTTGTTATTTTGACACCATATCTAGTTCTATTATGTTTAGTCAACAACATATAAAGAACTTATTAAAGAATGTGCAGAGAAAACAAATATTAAATGTGTCCTTCCCTAAGAACCAGTTAATTTGCAAAAGCCATTGTTTTAAGACTTCATAAATTTTAAAATCTGGAGTCAAATGAACAGAGAATCTACTTTTGCATGTATCACCGAAATGATCACCCACTAATAAAAATTTGTTGTGTTTTATGAAAATGAAATAACTTTAGGAAAGTTCAAAAGTTTATGTTTATCTCAGACTTTGGAAAGATGTCACTACTACTATCATTTAAGGACATCATATAAAATAAACAAACAGCAAACAATTCAATGGAGGTACAAGATTAAATCTAATAAAGGTAAGAACTACTGAAAATGTGTTTGGTATGTTTCCTCCAGTTTCAAAACTGACCATATATGCCAATCAATTTAGGGTTTTAATAATACTTAGTGCTCTTTAGAAACTTTATTCATATTTGTGTGTAATTAATTCAGAAAGGTCAAATAAATACTTCAGGTTATTGATCCTCCACTTGACCTTAATATATGAGGGCAACTTCAAAAATCAAGACTACAACTAGTAGAACTTTCTGTATGAATTTAGCTTTGGTGAATCAGTTGGACAAACATTGAAGTTCATTTGCATTGGCTTTTCTCACATAGACATAGCTATTAAATTGTGGGAAGAAACGAAAAATGTTTATAAGAAATAGGAAAAGTTTCACTGAATGAGTGTGCGTGTTTTCACATTTAACACAGTTAATAGCTTAGTTAAGTCTATTCAGCTACAGTAGAATCAGGCATTACCAGAAGATCCATGAGCTCTAAAACTTATGGCTTTGTAAAGACTTTCAAAACTAAGTAAATAGGAGTTTACAAATTTCCTGAAGCAGCTATAGAAAATGATGAGCTTTAGATTAAACACAAATACAGCCTTTGGGCACATCTAATTCTGTCTCCTTCACATAGATCCAGTCATTCCACAGTAAAAAAGTACCAATTTACTAAATCTCTAACAAGCAATAGACTGATGGTTGTCTTTGTTTTACAAAGCTAAGAAACAATTTTCTTGTAGAAATGCCTTTCCTTTATTATAGTGAGGCTTTATTTTACAATAAAATATAAAAATAAATATAATCTAAATAAAAGTGTAAAGGGCTGGAAAACATTAGTATTAAACTGAAAATTTTCAGTAGACAAATTCCATACTTACCTAAGTGTTTTTAGCTCCATTAAGAATATATGCTATATGTTTTATCTGTTTTATTTGTATTGTTACTATTACATATTTTTAAATAATTTTAAGGAACTAAGTATTTATAACAATCATGCATATTAAGAATTATATCCTCATAATAAAACCCCAAATGCATAATTGCTACTGTAAAAGAGAGAGCAAAAGAAAGTGCTCTAAAGGATATAACTGCATGTATGTTTAAGTGTGGAAGATAGATGACCATACTACTGTTTTTGTTAGATTGTTGAGCAGAACTGTTAATAGTCTCACTGTTTGAATGTCTAATTTGTATGCTTTAATTTTGTAACTTGAACAACTATTTGTAAGATGACAGTATGTAATTTATCAACTAGTGATTTCTTAGTGGGTTTTTTTTGTTGTTGTTCTTTTCTTTTTTCCCTTTGGAATTCTGTATTGTTGCTACCTTTTTTTCTGTTTTGTTTGTTTTTTTTCTTTCTAAATAAAATTTTAAGAAAATTTTATCCTCTTATTTTACTACTTAAATTGTTTCTAAAATTAGTATCAAAATTTAAATGTTTATAAAAGTGTTTAAAATGTTTATAAAGTAGTGAAGTTTTAAAAATTACATGTTGTAGACTTCTCAAAGGAACACTACATTTGCATTTGTACAATTTTAGAACACATGACTAACATGAATGCATATCCTTTTAACAGTTAAATATATAAGAAGTTTATTCACAATGCATGTTAAAATTACTATTCCTTATGTATCTTTATGGCCACTGGGATTTCAAAGTCCAATTGAGTATATGAGTATTTATTAAAAAAAACTATAATGGGTGTGGTGGTGCATACCTGTAATCCCACCACTTGGGAGGTTGTGGCAAGAGGATCATTGTAAGTTTGAGACCAGCCTGAAATACAAAGTGAGTTCAAAGCCAGCTTGAACTGTGTAGTGAGACCCTGTCTCAAAAAGACTAAAATAAACAAAAATCAAAAAAATTAAATTGCTTTCTATGTCATAGAGCATGAAGAGTTAAAATTCTTTATTCTATTTCTATGAAGAGTACCAAGAAAGGAGGTTATTCTTACTTTACCACAGACTAACATTCCTAGGAAGAAGTATGCTATTAACCATACCTTGCATAGCAGCACTATTACAGGGAGTTCCATGGTTTTCTGTTTCAATATCTGGAGTTTCAGTATCTGAAAGAATGGACATTCAAGATTAAAAACTCTGATTCCCTTTAAAAGGAAAACTTTAGTTAGTCAAAACATTGGTCCTTATTGTAGCAGACCTTTGACATCATTGTTTTAATTCTGAATAAGCTCATTTGTTTTTAATGGCACTGGAGATTATAATAAACTCTAGCTAAATTCCAAAGTTAAGTATATATTTGCAGATATATAATAAATACTTGTTAATTATTTCATTATCTAAAGATTAGTTTTAGAAAATCAATCTATTAACAGCCTCTAAAATTATTAAGTTAACATGCCCTGACTGTAGAAAAAGAAGAAGATAATGAGTTTAATTGCTTAAGTAGAAGTGCTCCATCCCTATGGTATATTTTCTATTTATAAAATGTGATAGATGATATTATCTCTAAGTTAAACTCACTTTAAGATCAAAATGCATGCTATATTTGTGATCTTTATGGAATACTGATTCTAGGAACAAATGTTTTACTATTTTGCTCTTCAAATTAACTATAAAATCTAGAAATCATGATATGAAAAGATTCTGTGGAAACCATTATGGAGATTTCTTAATGAACTACCATTAGCATTTCCATTTGATCCAGCTATTTCCCTTCTATGTATCATCCCAAAAGAACTAAAGACATTATATTACAGTGATACATGTATACAATATTTATGGTAACACAAATTGTAATAGCCAAATCCAAAAAGCAGCCTGTATGTCCATAAACAGACAAATTGATAAAGACTTTGTGATGTCCATACACAATGAAATACTACTATGCTATAAAGGACACATTTGAGACATTTACATACATATGGGATACATAATGTTAAATAAATTAAGTCCAATGCACAAGTTTAAATACATATGGTATCTCCTATTGGAGTAAGGCAAAGTGAAAATGAAGAACAAAGTAAGGTCTAGATAAAACGAAATAGAGAAAAAGAGACCTTTTACAAATGAAAAAGGGTCTAAAAGACTGAAGGTTTGGTGAAGAGAAAGAGAAGTCAAAAGAGTTAAAATGTGTCATATACATGTATTAAATACCCAAAATTGAATGTAATATTATATGTTATAAATGTGAACTAAAATAATAGTAGTATTAAAAATAATAATGATAAGGGGGAACATGGATCTAGAGATGATAAAGAGAGATGAGTGAAGATGAGAAGAGGTTTATGTATCCCCTAAAATGAATATAAAATTCATTATTGCAAATATGAACTAATAAAATAAAAATTTTTTGAATGGATATGAGCATTCATTTGAGCATATTGAGAATTGTATTAGAGAATTTTACTTGAGTAAAATTCATATATTGTATACATGTATTAATAAAGAATTATAGATTCTATATGTTTGGATGTGTGTAAATTACATGATATTGCATTGGAATGAGATAAAAATATGTGGTTTCAGTATTCAAAGTGAAATAAAAATGTTTAAAATTAAGAAACTTCATTATTTAAGCACTTTTTCCCACTTAATCTCCAGAGGTTTACTTAAAACACTTTTTTTAAATCAAATGTTCCTTCAGGACCTCAACATTGATGCAGTCTGAATTGAAGGAACTGGCATCCTATAACTAATCAAAATCAAACTCCCTAACATAAGCTCATTCAACATGAATGAATTTAAAGGACTTACATTTCAGTTGTAGGGGAGAAATCAGTGCTATTCCTTCTATTGCAAAAGTCAGCAGGATTTCTGGTTATTCCTATACCTTTTGTATCTCCCAAAATACAAATTATTTTGAATACTTTCATTCATGACCTAAAGCATTTATACACAAATGGATTTCTTAATTATTCCCAAACTTTTTCCTTCTGTCCTTCCCTCACTGCCTCCCTGCCTGCCTTCCTTCTCTCCCTCCCTTCTTCCCTTCTTCCCTCCTTCCTTCCTTCCTTCCTTATTTCTCTCTCTCTCTCTCTCTCTCTCTCTCTCTCTCTCTCTCTCTCTCTCTCTCTCACTTTCTCTTTCTCTCTCTGTCTGTCTGTCTCTCTCTCTCTGTCTTTCAACTTTGATTCAACTTTTGCTTTTCCTTCGTTTATCTTGACAGTGAAAGTCTAAATCAGACATTACCTTTTAATATCCTCAGGCCACTGTCACTAGTAGCAGTATGCTTAAGTGCCTGCTCCATTTGCCTCCCATACTTTGACTCAAATCCCAAGGCTTCCTGAAGTTTTGTCTTGGCTTTTTTTTTTCTTGCTTCAGGTGCTTTTGCATGGTAGCTGAAATGTGGAAAGGTGACTTGCAAAGACTTAGTATAGTAGGTTTTCCACTTTTGAAGAATTATAAGCCATAGAAAGAGTTATGAAAACTGAGAGAGACACAAACGTGCCAACTGCCATTGGATTAACCTCTTCTGGTGCTAATTCTTATTACATTTGAGCAAATAAATGTTGTTTTTACTCTAGATCAAACAATCAACTTTTATATTATTACATTTGCAGTAATGGCGGTAACTTTTGGTTCAGAGAATTTGTTTTCTACTTTGATGAACATTTACTTAATGATAGCATTAAATAGTTTAAAATTATTTTAAGAAAGTTATTACTGTTTGCATTATTGCTACATATATTTTAAAATACAAAATATATCCTGAAAATGTCAGATAAACATGGGCTTTAAAACTGAAACACTGAAAGTGTTTATTTCTATGAAATGTTAACAGTTGCAAAGGCAAATATCTACTTTTTAAAATATGTCCTCTTTCTCTCATATAACACATAAGCATTATAAAGAGAATAATTTTTGAAAATTATTATATAATCAAGTAATAAATACACAATCATGACTGTGTTTCTTTGACAAATGGAAAAGGAAAAGAACTAAAGAATAGCTGTACCTCAACATTCAAGATTTTGTGCTACAATAGGAAAGGAACTGCCTCAATGCATTTCAAAACTCTGAAATCTTGAATTTATGATATATTTTCAAGAAAGATTATTGAATTTCAGCAATTTATTTGCTCCTAGAAAAGTTCCAAATAATTGGAAGATTTTCCTAAGTCAGTCAATATCTTAATTTTGAAAATTAAGATATTGATGTTACGGCAACAGAAAAACACTTACATAATATTAACCAAAGTAATTTTGCGATATTTTAAAATGTTGAATTCATTAATACACAATTTAAATAATTTAAATGAACTAAATGTGTTGCTAATTTGTATCTCAGTTATATTTCATAATTCTATATCTTTTCAACAACTTGAAAAGAGTCAGTTACTAAAATAAATTGCTTCAGAACTGAAACAAAAATTCAGAACTGTAAGGTAATAACATACTTCTGGAGACAAATACAATTAAAAAATAGAATTTCCATTATTTTTATGAAGAATTGTTAACATAGAAGATAAAATTATTTTAGTATCAAAATTTTACCCATACAATCATTCAAATCATCATAAATTATTTAAATTGCAATTCTGCATGTATTGAAATTATCAAAAGCAAAATCTTTAGTAAGAAAAAATCTACTTTCAGTAAGATGAAGAGTTCAAAAATAGTGTATAAGTTGAGTGAGTTAAAATTATGATTTCATATATTTTAAACAAAGCTACAACATACTACTGTCAAAACTACATAATTAATAATAATTATAGTTTCTTCAGAACCTACTATGTGGTGAACATTTTGCTGAGATTATGACCCATTTAAGTCTTTCAAACTCTTGCAAAGAAAACACTATCACTTCCATTTTGTGCTCCTGAGAAATCAAGAAATTTATCCAAGTTTAGATAACTACATGGTTATTGCAAATCTTAGTGATAGAATTTTTTTAAGATAGGTGATCCACAAGATTTACTGTATCTTTGTCATTAATTCATGATTTTAAACACTTAATTTGTGAAGAGTATTATTATACACATGAGATTAATTCAAGTTTGCTTACAATGAAAAAGGAAAAAAAAATAAAAAGAAAGAAAAGAGCCAGGCATGGTGGCACATGACTGTAATCCCAGTACTTGGGAGGCTGAACCAGGAGGATAGTTGTGAATTTCAGACCAGCCTGGGCTACAAAGTGAGCTCAAGGCGGGCATCAACTGCATCCTTGAGTCCTTGTCTCAAAAACCTAAAAAAAAAAGCTTGTTACAATTTTTTTTTTAGTGTGGAGCATTCATTTCCTTCCTTTCTTCCTTCCTTTTCTAATTTTTTGTTTTTCTTTATTTTTCATCAATATTGGGAAGTGAACACAGAGTATTGAAAATGAACTACATTCCCAGCAATTTGTTAAACTTTCCTTGCTTTTTAAAATTTTATATTGAGGCAAGATCTCACTAAGTCACTAAATTGATAGTTTGGGTTTGAATTCACACTCTTCTTGCCTCACTCTCATGGAATTCCTGGATTACAGGTATGCACCATCAGGCACAGTATGCACTACTTTCTTTGACTGAAACAAAAAATATTTCTTTCTATATACAATTTTATGGGTAGTGATAAGGATATATACATAATACATTATTAGTTACATATGCTTCTTAATATATACTTGGTGAGATGTTAATTTATAACCATAACACCAACTTTATGCAATTTTTCTTCCATTGTGTGATTTTAGATATATTATTCTTTTTCATAAAATGTTCAGTGTACTGAAAATGAAATATTGAAAGTAGTAGAAAGCAGTTTATGTAGTTAACTAGTTCAGCTATTATAATACAGAAGTTACTGTGATCAATAGAGATAAAACATAATTTCTCTAACTCAATGAGGATAACAATATATTGTTCTATAATTATGTTAGTAATTAAATGTAAAGGGTTAGAAATATTTTCTATATAGTTGGTAGGCATTAGCTTAGAGTAGCATTAATACTGAAGATAATTTTACTTATAATAATGACATAATAATAATGGTAGAAAGAATAATCATAATTGCAATAATGATGTCATTATTTTTTAGAGCAAACACTACATTTATGAAATACAAAGTACCTCTGCATATATTAGAAAAGAGATACAACATTACACTGATGGTATGTAGGATGTATTAAAGATCAATAGTATAGTAATTTTAAATGTACACAAAAAAGGCTTATGAAATGTTACTAAACAGAAATTAGGAAGACTAGATCCCTAAAAGTGTGAAAGCAATTGTGCTATATGTAGTATTTTTTTAATTTTTATTTTTTTTTCGTCTTTTATAAAACTTTATTTTTTTCTATTTACAAGAGAATAAAACAAAAGGGGGCAGTACAGAGCAGATCAGAAGAGGACAACATAGGCAACACAGTACTTTACATTAAATCAACTGGACATCTACAATATCTAACACCATATCTCTTATTCTGCTATAGTTGAGCATAGTTTCAATTACAATAATATCAAACATAACACTATAGTATAAAGCCATGCATATAGTGAAAGAATTCCAGGGCTTTCTGAACCGAATAACAGAAAATGAACAATGGGAATTATAATATCTCATTTTTGATAAAAAAGAAAAAAATTTGTTTGAACTATCACACATATTCAAATTCCAATGAGACACAATGTGGTAGATAGAACCAATGGTAATAGAACAAAAAAAAATGGTAGGACATCTAAGAAGGATAATATTAAATCAGGAGTAGCTGTCATATTGTTTTCTTCAAAACAGCTGTTCATATCATCACATATGATATAGTCAAACAAAACAGGATAACAAAATTCCAACTGATGATTTAAAACTTTGAAAGACTTCGAAGCTATGAGATGGGGCCTCATGCTTACCATAAAGTCTTATATACTCTTATCAAATCTCATATTAGGGAGATTATATGGTATTTACCATTGTGAGTTTGCTTTATTTCACTTAAGAGAATGGTCTCAAGTCGTGTACATTTATTTATAAATATCACGATGTGATCATTCTTTATAGCTGAGTAGTACTCCACTGTATAAAAATGCACAATTTTTTATCCATTCCTCAGTTGATGGGCACTTAGGTAGTTTCCAAGATCTGGCTATTACAAATTGTGCTGCTATAAACATGGGTGCACATAAATCACTGTGGTACGATGTTTTCAGTTCTTCTGCAAATATGCCTAGAAGCGGAATAGCTGGGTCAAATGGGACTTCCATACCCAGCTTTTTGAGGAATCTCCAGACTGACCTCCACAGTAGTTGCACCAGTCTACACTCCCACCAACAGTGCAGAAGAGTTCATTTTTCCCCACAGCCTTTCCAACACTTGTTGTTGGTAGTGTTTTCTATCTTGGCCATTCTTTCTGGAGTGAGATGGAATCTCAGTGTGGTTTTAATTTGCATTTCTCTCATGACTCATGATGATGAACATTTTTTCATATATTTATTTGCCATTCGTATTTCTTCATATGAGAGCTGTGTATACATTTCAGAGGCCCATTTTTGGATTGGGTCTTTGAATTTCGAGGGTCTGATTTTTTTAATTCTTTATAAGATCTAGACAAAATTCCTTTGTCTGAGGCGCTGTCCATGAAGATTTTTTCCCAATTTGTGGGTTATCTTTTCACTCTGCTGGAAACCTCTTTTGACATGCAGAAACTCTTTAATAAGATGTGGTCCCAGTTATTGATTCTGGGAAGTACTTCCCATGTACTTTGGTTCTTGTTCATGAATGCTCTTCCTACCCCTATACCTTTGAGGTTTTTACCTACTTTGTCTTCCAGCAGTTTTAGTGTTTCTGTTTTTAATATTTACATCTTTGATCCATTTAGATTTTAGTTTAGTGTATGGTGATAGACATGAGTCTAGTTTTAGTCTTCTGCATATGAACAGCCAATTTTTCCAGCACCATTTGTTAAAGAGTCTGTCATTCTTCCAGCGAGCATGTTTGGCCCCTTTATCAAAGATGAGGTGCTTCAGTGAGTTTGCAGTTGTGGTTGTATCTTCCAATCTATTCCACTGATCCTCGGGTCTGTTTCTATTCCAGTACCATGCTGACTTTATCACTGTAGCTTTGTAGTATAATTTTAAGTCGGGGATTGTGATGCCTCCTGCCTTACCTTTGTTGCTTAGAATTGCCTTTGCTATTCTAGGTCTCTTCTGGTTCCAGATGAATTTTAGGAGTGATTTCTCTACATATATGAGGTATGTTAGTGGTATTTTGATTGGGATGGCATTGAAACTGTATAGTAATTTTGGGAGAATGGCCATTTTTACAATGTTTGTTCTTCCTATCCATGAACAGGGTATGTCTTTCCATTTTCTGAGGTCCTCTTCGATTTCCTTTTTCAGGGTATTTTAATTTTTCCTGTATAGCTCTTTTACTTCTTTCGTGAGATTAATTCGTAAGTATTTCATTTTTTTGGATGCTAGTGTAAAGGGTGTAGTTTCACTTATTACTCTCTCAGTACTTTTGTTGTTAGGGTATAGAAATGCTATTGATTTTTGTGTATTGACTTTGTATCCGGCTACCTTGCTGAATTTGTTAATTATATCTAGGAGTCTTTCAGTAGAGTTCTGGGGGTCTTCTATGTAAAGTATCATGTCATCTGCAAATAATGATAATTTAACTTCCTCTTTTCCTATCTTTACTCCTTTTATTTTTCTTTCCTGTCTTATTGCTCTGGCTAGTATTTCCAGTACTATGTTGAATAGCAGTGGTGATAATGGACATCCTTGTCTTGTGCCTGATTTTAAGGTAAAGGCTTTCAGTTTTT
>PVJX010038531.1:0-16269 GCA_004027295.1 Dolichotis patagonum
GCAGTATTAACTTGTATTCAGTTTTGTCAAAACAGAAAATCCTATTATCCTATATTTTGGTTTCCATTTTGAGGTTAAAAAACTGGCACATGGACAGGTTTAAGATGTTTAAAATTTTATTTTAAAAGTGAGTCACGAGAATGGGATATCAGAAGAATCAGAAAATTTCATCAGAATCTGTTCCTCAGTATTTTGAAACGCAATTTTCTTATCAGTTTTTCAGAAGCAATGTTATCGGGTTGGAATATGGTTTTGTTTTTGTTTTATTTACAAAATGCTTTTTAGAGAAGGCAAAAGGGATCAAAGTGGACAGGTAAAAGTGTTTAATACGGGGTTGGCACGGCAAGACAGATCTCACCGAGCTGTCCATGCGTCCCAGACTGCCGCACCCGCAAGACTGCCAGATGCGAGCAGGGTACCTGTGCGTGCCGAAAGAGACAGCCATATTTGGATGAAGGTCTGTCTTGATTAATAACGGAAAATGAATTATCAGTATTCTTTGTACAAGATTACTACAGATACTCTAAACCTAAGGAATTATTTGTCAAAGAAAAAATACCTTTCTCAGAAATATTGTTTCTTTCATCAATATTTAACCATTCCGTTGCCCTAAAATTTGTGTTTGCAGACAAACACAAATTTTCTTTCATCAATATTTAACCATTCCGTTGCCCTAAAATTTGTGTTTGCAGACAAACACAAATTTTCTCTCCTCCTATCCGGTCTCAAAGAGACTTCCAGTTTTTCCACTGGATGATATAGTTTTCATCCTTGCAGTTTCATTAGTTTATTTATTACCATTATCAAAATTAAATATTTTCTTCAAGTCCAATCACGTTCAAGGACTGTGTGCTGAATTGGTGTTCCATGGCATGGTTACATTTGTGTTCTAAGTTTTCATATTATGGTTCCTAGTTATTCAGCGAGCTCCCAGGAACTCAGAGCCCCTCTTCAGTCTCGTTTTTAAGATGTTCTATGATACAACCTTATTTTATTTTTCTCATCCATGACAGATAGCAAAATTCAAAAGCTCCATAATTCCAGCTCTGGGGCCATAGTTATGCTGCAAAAATCAGCACCAGATGTGGAGTGTATCCATCACCATTCAACCCTGTGCGCGTCGCTGTCTGTCTCAGATGCATTCCGTCACCTCAGATTCGGGCTGCATGTGTGTTCATGGATGTCCCTTTCCATCAGTGATTCAGTGCTGAGCTGCTTTATTTTGGTTTTCTTCACCCCACAGCTATAGTCCCAGCCCCTGCCTTGTATTTTGGCTGGTGGTTCAGAAATCAGCATTTCAAACCTTACCTGCCTCCACCGTTCAGAATGCATCCATCATTTCCCTGTCACACATCCAACAGGTTTCCACCTTGATAGCTTCGCCCGTATTTAATGGGCAAAATAAATACTTACTAAAAGCTTATTAGAGGATACTATGACAAATTAATACTCCTGGCTTCGCAGGAACTGAGGAGATAGACCAACTAGCCATTCCACAGCCAAGTGGTGCAGATAGCAGTAGAGAAATGCCGCGAGGACTCTGGAAGCCAGTAGGAACAGCACCTCACTGAGCCTCAGGAAAGCTGCCTGGGGGACGACCCGAAAGGTGACATGATTTGGCAATGAAATAGCTAGACATCATAAGCCGAATGGGCAACACTAGACCCGAAAGGCCGAACAACAGGGCGGTCTGGGAAATAGTATTTTGATCGCCCACTGGGGTTTGTGGTGCATGGAGCGGGCTGTGAGTCTGCAGCACTGAAAGGATCACACTGCACCCTGAACACAGTAGAGGTCCTTGAAGGAGCCCATGCATGGAACCAAAAACTCAGAGTGACCATCCTGATAGATCCAACTGGTGGAAAACTAGGAGAAATGTTAGGTTGAAAAATGAACAGATACAAATGAAGGGGAAGCCTGGAGCCCTACTGCAATAATGGAAGGAAGAAGTAATTTGAACTGTGTTGTTGGGGATAGGAAAAAAAAGACAACAATCAAGATTAGTTTAAAGGTTGTGTTTGTAGGATTTAGTGAACGATAGAAATTGGAAATGGGATGAATTCGGTAAAGAGCCAAATGTATGATGAGCTCCAGTTTCCCTTCACAGATAACAGGAGAGATGTGGTGCCGTACACCAAATCGGTACAAGGAATATTTTGGAGGGGATGAGATGATTAACAGTTTGGGGGAAAATAATGCATTTGACTAATCTATGTAGTGATGTTCAGCAGAAGTAGATACAGAAATTTATACCTTAAGGAGAATTCAATACCAGAGATACAGGTTTGGATAATGTGTACCTGTAACAGCCAACACTAAGAATGGAGTATATTACCTATGGTGCTGAGGAAGGAAGGATGGATGGAAAAAAGGATGGAAAGAAAAAGCCAAAAAAATGGAAGGGATATAAAGGGAAGGGAAAAAAGAAGAAACAAAAAGAAATAAGTCTAAGGCAGATAATTAAAAGAACAAACAAAAAACACCTAAGAGACTTCCCACAGAGCAACCAGTTTTTCAGACATAAATGGAAAAATAAGCCTGCAGAAAAGATGAGAGACGGGCTCCTTATTTTATCTGTTTTTGAAATTGTACAGTTTCCCAAAGTTTAACTTAAATGCAGCTTCCTTCTTTTTGACATTTCTTAAACATCTAGTAATTCTTCAAACAAGCTATAATACCACTACATCCTGATTTTATTTTTCTTAGCATTTACAGATGTCTCATGTGCGTAAGCCCGTGTATCAGGCGTATGTCTGTGTGTACATGCATATAATGTATAACCGATATATTTACCTTTATATAAAGTACCCTTACTTTTGTCCTTCATTTACTGAAATAAACTGTCCTAATCTTCTTATAATAGCTTATTGGGATTAAAAAAATATGGGTTTTATAAATCCCAGCTCTCAACGATACTGGTCTAGAAATCTCAGTATTTCAGCATATACAAAACAGTTCCAAGAATGTTTATGTGCTCAAAAAGTTACACAGATAAGTCTTTCTAACCAAATCTGCCAATTTGAAGATCATGAATTGCAGCACTTTGTAACTGGCTCATGGAGTTTTGCGTTCTGCCTTTTCCGTTCTGGATATCTGTTGATTTTTCTTACTTTCATACTGGATTATGAAGGACAGCCATCCATTTGTCCAGTCTTTCCTGACACCCAGAACAGTTTTTCTTCTCTCAGTGAAGTGAGTTAAGGCTTATTTAAATTTAATCACATTGATAGTACTTTTTTTTTTTCTGAAGTGATCTTTGCTGCACGGAAGCTTAAATTTTTCTTCCTTTAAGATTTCTATCCTCTGTTGCCCCAGAGCCTTGGAACATTTCTGTCTGGTACTTCTTCCAAACCAATAACCCATTCGTATTTGGAAATGCATTTTACCCATTCTATTATTTCAGGCTTCAGTTGGTGTTGACCTACGGAAGCAATGCTGCTGTCTGTAGTGAGCTTTTAACACACAGCTCACAGATTCGGAACATAGCATTCAGTTTAAGCATGCAGAAATCTTCCCAATGTCTTGTTTACCCTTCTTAATCAGAGTGCAGCCAGTTGACCCTCAGTGTCTGTGGGTTCATCACCCATGGATTCCACAAATCATGTGTTGAAAATATTTTTAAATATGATATACACACTGAATATGTTTCTGCTGTCATGATTCCCTAAATAACACAGCAGAGCAAGTATTTGCATAGCATTTACATTGCGTTAGGTATTATAAGGAATCTGGAGATGCTTTAAAGTATACTTTAAAGACTTATGCAGGTTATATGCAAATACTATGCCATTTTACAGGGAATTTGAGCATCCTCAGATTTTGGTATCTGTTGTCATCCTGGATTCAATATCCCCTGGATACCAAGAGGCAATCATCACTGCTGCCAGATGTAAATTTTAAATTGGCTTGACTCATACATTAACTATCCCAAATTTCAGGGTAATTCACTGTTTCTATCCTGAAGTGTACCAGATGAAATTGCAGGAAGTGTGAGGATGTATTATAGAACGTGTCTGTGCCTATGGAAGCTGGGATGGGATCTTTTTAGTGCAAGGTTCAGAGAAGTTTACAGCACAGAGCACACATAATGCAAGTGCCGTTAGCCTGTTCTTTCCTGGGCTTACTACAGGGCTGAGCGGTCAGGACAATATGAGAACACTTTTAATTCCTTCCACCATGTAAATCACAAAGATGGCATAAAGGCCAAACCCCAACAAAGGAAACAATTGCTGTTGCTCGGGGGCCAATTCAGGAAAAATAAAAATTAACTGGGTTGCTTCTTTTCTTTTTTAAAATGAAAATAATTGTATTGTATCCCATGAGGAAAATATATATTCTTGTAAATTAGACATATTATTTTAGTGAATAGAAGGTCAATGAGAAACTTGGCTTTTCTTCCAAACTACTAAAATATTAATACCTGGGCATATTTGAGGAGGAGCAATTTTATGTCACCAAATATCAAAATTGGGAATTATTTCCACATTGTGCTGCATTTTAACTTGTTAAAGAGATATTTTTAGCCTTTAGGATGATGTCATATATTTTCTCAGTAACTGATATTTTACTGTTATTAAGAATAGGAATCTAATGTTTTCGTTAAAGAGGAGACTAGAGCAGAGATGACACAATTCTTCACAATAAATGCTAATTCTGCCATAAGAATTTTATCCTCTGACTCTGTGTCCAGTGCTGTTTCTGAAAATTTGCAGGGATAAACATTTTCACAAAAACATGTGCATCACTGTACTTACAAATGAACAAAAAGGGACTGAAACGTGGAGAAGAATGACTTTGGACTATGTGTGTAAGAATCAGAGCCTGTCTGTCATGCTCCCAGCCTTCTTCTCCTTAGACCAAACCTGAAGCTTACGGAATATTTGCATTTATTCTATGGCCTGTGTTCCCATGCAAAAGCCCTATTGCTTGACTCTTACAATTTCCCTTCAACTCCTTTTTGCTAGTCTCAATCTCCAACTCAGTTTTTAAAAAATGTAACCTATTCTCACAAACCTTGCTTTCTACAAATAATATCATAGTGAAATAAATCCCTTTTCCTGCGAGGAGAAAAAAAAGCTTTGTTAATGATGATCATGTGTTCTTTGATTGACTGAATTTGGGTCTTATTTCCAAATTGAAAGCTTTATATTACAGATGAGCATATTAAAAGTTTAATATTTCATGCTTTTAAGGAAGTATTTTACCATGAACTACACAAAATTATTTGAAAGAAGGTATCTGTGCCTTTATAACCAACTTGTGTATCGTAGATTCTCGGAAATTAAGTGACAGTATTGGAACTAACTAGACCGCAATCTAAACAGAGACTGGTGTGAAACTTTAATTAATACCTGATTCCTAGCAATTTTTAAGGGACACAGATTTTTAAAACTTTTAAGAAATCTTAATACATCATTTTCTCCCTTCGATTCTTTGTTTTTCATCCCCTTCCCTCCCTTACCCTTCCCTGCAGCTCTTATTTCCCCACTCCATTTGAAAAGATACTTCCTACTTCCTATTTATCTATCTTCTATTTTGTAATGTAAGATAGAAGATAGAGATTGCAAAATAGAAGATAGATAGATAGATAGATAGATATTCCCATAGACCTTGCAATCTATATCTATCTATATATATATATATATATATATATATAATCTCATATATATATATAATCTCATATATATATATATATAATCTCATATTAGAGAAATCATATAATAGTTGTAACAAGCAGGGAGGAAGTGGAGAGATACAGGATTAAATAAAGGAAGAATTAAGATGTTTATGCACATATACCAACTGCCCACAATAAATGTAATCATTATATCCTGCAAAAAGTTCTAGTAAAAAAGAAACCTTGAAATGAAATAGACTTATTGAGATTTTTCAATAATTTTTGTAGTAATAATGATGCACTGACAAGCACTTACTATGAGCCTGTAATATTCTATAGCTTTTGTAGATCTTGATGTATTTCATATTCACAGTAGTCCTCTAAGGTAAGTAAATACTTTTTTACCGCCTCACACACAGGAAGAAACTGAAGCACAGAGAGGTAAGTTACCCGTGGAAGAACACACAGCTATGACACAAAGGACTGGGAAATGAAACTCAGAAGGTCTGCTCCAGAGTGTGAGTAAATCAGAAAAGAGAAATGTGCTTACCATAAGTTTATGAGAACCAAAATTCTGATATTATAAATAAATTATCTTTTTTTTTTAATTTCATGTGTCTTTGAGTGGCAGGTTCATGGATTTTTCTCTTTCTCCTAGAAAACAAAGAGAATTAAATAATAATTGCTTTATTTTAAATGCTAATCTCTGCTGCTGTCGAGAAGTACACCCAATGCTTGTAGTATTCCACTCAGCACTGTGGTTTGCCAGAAAGGGAAATCGTGCTTTGTGAGGTTGATAACCTCATTCACAGAAAGCAGAGACAAATCCAAATCTCTAATCGGGTTTATCATTTCAGACACAAAACACAAACTCAAAAAGAGCAAAACACGACTCTTTCCAAGATGTGGCTTTAAATAGAATTTCAAAACTATATTTTGATTACTTACATGAAAATTAGTCAGAAACTCCTGATGTATGTGGTTTTAATGACTTGGAAGAAAAAGCATGGCCTACAAATGGCAAGTAAAAATACATTGAATTTTAATTAGTCTAAAAATGGTCAAGTTTCCTATTCACTCACTTGGAGATGATAAACTTTCCAAGTTCTATTTTGGAACGTGGCGACTCTTTTCCATGTGCTGTGGTCTCATTTCCCCCGATGATGACTGTGCTGGCACTCAGTGTAGTGTGCTCAGGGAGGAAGGGGGTCTACTCTGACACCCAGAGGAACCATGCACACTTAGGTGGATGTTCAGGCTACGCAGCCTTTTGTAAGTGCTTTTTTATTTAACATTTCTATTTTTAATTTTATGTACCACATCTGAGGTTATTTTGTTTTCTAATATTAATTTTAGCATTTCCTACGTTCTGTCACATAACATGTGTTAGCCTAAAGCATTTTTCCCTATCTGCTAAAGCTCAGTTTAAGAATACAGGAGGAAAGGACGGAGGGGAGGAGAGAGGAAGGAAAGGAGAGAGGTAGGGAGGGAAAATGGAAAGAAGGAAAAAAGGAAGGAAATGTATCTAAAACATAACTAGACTGGATTGTCCAATTTTCACAGGAATTAGAAAGTGGTCAGGACATACCAAGAAGCCAAGATTATAGTAATGGAGGCTGATTTTACCATTTCATTTTATTCTTCCACTATCTGGAATCTTCCAGCTGGACAGATATCACCACCACATTAAATTAAAGAAAGGGTTGGGTTTCAGAAATAATCACAGTGATGACAAGAGGGCAAAAGTTATGGGAGAGAAATGCAACTTGGGTGAATCTCTGAGTTGTCCAGGCTGGTAAACACCTGAAAAACTATAAACTGAGGAAGGAGAATAAGCAGAATTTACCCGGTCCCCCGTGGTAACCAAACTGGAGAGTTTTTATATTGTAATGTCTTCATTTTTTTCTTCACAGTCTTTTAAGGCAGAACTCCGAAGTGAATACTATGTATCATTTTTGGGTTTCAGATACATGCCAGATTATGTCCAAATATACATTATCTCATTTAATTTATATAATACCCTCAAAGCCAGATATTTTCTCCAGTTTATAGATACAAAGACTGAAAATGAAAAATAAGTAAATTAAGAAATAAAAATTTCTCATGACCTCATGGCACATGCCTACAGTCCTAGTGCTCTGGGAGGCCTAGGCAAGAGGACTGCAAGTCTGAGCCCAATCCTGGCAACTTAGTGACTTAAGAGACCCTATCTCAAAATATAAAGGCTGGGGATATAGCTCAGTGTGAAGGCCCTGGGCTCAATCTCCAGTACCACAAAAAAGAAATAACAAAATCATAATTATAATTATTAATAATAATGTTAGTCACAGTTTAATCTCTAACATTTATTAAGGGCTTACTATTTGGGGGTAAATTGTCCCATTTAATTTCCATAGTAATGTGGATATATTATCATACCCATTTTGCCTACAAGGAAGGACGAAGCTTGGAGACATAAAGAGCATACAACTGGAAACAATGCAAGATTTAGCTGTCGGAATAGTTCCATTGATGTGAGTGTGCCTCTGTCATTCTGTAAATGTGTGTCTTAGATGTCCTGGTCCAGGTGAGCATAGCACATAAACTTCTCAGTAGGAAAATCGGATGAAATGAAAAATGATTTATTGTATATAGCAAGCTAGTAAAAATTTATATTAAAATAAGCACAGGCAGGAACAAAAATTGTAAAATATTGCCAAGTGATATAAAAAGTAAGATCCTGCAGTGCTTAAAGAAAGCAGGAGCCAGAGGTCATGAATTGAGCAGGAAGACAGAATCTGAAGGTGAACCAATAATTTTTATATTTATGAAAGAACCCTCATTGTGTGACAGGTGCATATCAGCAGATATCCTCTCCTGCATTTCAGATACCACGTTTATTTTGGTGACTTCATCTCTCTAGGAGAGAGTTCAGCTTGGCTGATGGAAGTTTAGAAAAAGTGTGCCCTCAGTGATTTCTTAGTCAAAAGCTTTTGTATCACAACCTCAAAGAGTAAGAAATTCATCTTTTTTAAAAAGAAAGCAGAAGTATACCATAGTTCAGTTGTCTAAGGGAGCAAAGAGGAAGGGAAACCAGTGCCTTTTCTTTCTGTGAATGTAGTGCACTGTACATTTCATCTCTTCGGGAGCTCAGCAGAGATCTGGACTTAATAGCTATGTATAATATATTCAGAGACAAGCGAATAATGAATAAACCCTGTGTTGTGAGAATGAGTATCTTGGACTTAAAGAGTTTAACAGTTACTAAGTCCTTATCTTCCTGAGATGTAGGGTGCATGTTTGCGATAGAGAAATTGTTCATGGTGTGTCAGCCACCAGGTAGGGACCGTAACAAGGCTGGATCTTCAATAGAAAAACTGAGTCACACGGAAACCCAACCCTCGTGAGGAGGCAGAGGCAGTCACCCCTATTTGGACAATCTCATTTGCCGCACCCATTTATGAAATTGGCTTTAAAATATTCATACTCAGAGCCGAAAACATTTCTTCAAAAATTAACTTTACTCCCATTAGAAGAAATGGGTGGAAATGCCCAGAATGTTTATCGCAGGGCCCTGAGCACTGCACCAGCACCTCGCCACCCCTGCTGAAAGCCAGCCGAGGAGGCTCCCACTGCCGTTATCTCTGGGCCTACTGCTTTATTCCAAGTCGTGGATGTACTTTGGATGCAAATAATAGATGTGATGTCTAACGTAAATCATTTCCCTAAGCCACAAAAAGTGAAAGGCCTTTGCACATAGCCCCTGAAAGCGTTGAAGGTACTTTTTAATAAGCCAGCTGTGAAAAATCAGATCAGCCCAGTCTTGCTGGAGAGAAATCATGAGAACTAAGCTGTATCCTGGGCACTAAGGAAAAAACCAGAAAAGTTGTGACTCATCGATAGTCAATCAACTTCTGTCTTCAGACAGTCTGGTTTGTGAGTGTGAATCTTGCTGAGAGAGAGGCGCTGCAGAAACTTACCTAACACCTGGCCACTGATTTTTAAGGTTACAGTTTGCTGCCACCTTACCAAATTTTCTCCCCTTTTCTCAACCTCCCCTTAATCCTCGTGGGTGAAGGTTGATGAAAGGGGCAAAGGTTTTATTACTTGTCAGGTTATTTCTCCCTATCTTGCTCATCTCAGCAGCCCCCACCTGCAGCCCGCCCTGACTTACTGCGCTGAAGTGGTGGTTTTCCAAGTCACTGTCAACATCCACTTCTCATGTCCTTTCTGTAGTTCAGGGGTTTCCACTCATGGCCTTACAATAGGGACAGCTTTGTCATGTCTCTGGACCCTCAAAAATCACCAGAACACAGTTAATGTGATTGTATTTTTTCTAGTTTTTGAGACAGGGTCTCACTACATAGTCCAGACTAGGCTTAAACTCACTAGTTCACAACCCTTGTGCCTCAGCCTCCCAAGTGCTGAGTTCACAGGTGTGCATCTCCATACCCAGCTTTTAATGTTGTATTCTGATGGAATTATTCCAGATGGTTTCCTTCATCGTAGCCCCTGTTTGAAGTCCTTCATTCCAATATTTGTAGTATTTTCTTTCCATCATTTCCAAAGCCATGTCAGAAAAAGTTGAGTGAACAAAAAGAAGTGGTTGGTTTCCTTATTTTTCTTCATTCCAGTTAAATGTTGACTAATGTAATAAAAAGGACTATTTTTATTTAAAAGACCATCCAGAACATCAAAATCTATGAAGCTTAACTTTTTCTTCTCAGTATCTCTTCAAAACTCTACCAAGTTTTGGAGAGATACAGAAAAAAAAATGAAGTCCTGCTTATTTCGGTTGGTATTCCTCTACGTCCCTAACAATGAAAGTTCCAGAAAACACTTAATTTTTCTTCCTAACCATTGCTATCCTATCCTATCCTATATACTAACTATTCCTATTCCTATCCTATTTGTCAGACCAAATAATATCCTTTTAAATAGTACACACAAATGAACATTGCCAAACCATGATATACAAAGCATTAAGAGCCCAACAATATCACTACTTTTTAACCTACTGATGGCAGACTAAGTATACGAAGTCAGGCATTGCTTCACTTCTTAATAAAAGTTAGATTCAGGGAAATAGTTACAAGACCAGATGATATTTTGGTTTTGTTATTATCTTTATTTGTGATCACTTTTAACAGTTAAAACATTTTCAAGGAACAGCAGAAAAGCGTAGCTCTGGAAGACTGCGATTTATGCTTAATTCAAATCACATACATATACTGGGTGCCTGGTCCAGGCTGAAGGTTGTTTTAGGCAGTGGGATGCAGCAATAAAAGATAAGGCCACACTTTCCTGGTGGCATTTGAGTGCAGAAGATAGGCAATAAGTAAATAAACACATAGATAAATACATGACAATAAAACCAAAAGATAAAGTTAGGGTCTTGCTTTATTGAGGGGCAAAATAATACCACAGAGATGATGTTAAAATTGATCAACGATGATGCAGAAAAGAAAAATTAATTAATGGGAGCCAGGCAGAGTATTCTGTACCTATAATCCCAACTCTATGGGAGGCCAAGGCAAAAAGCCCAACCTGTGCAATTTAGCAGTTTAGTAAGACCATGTCTTAAAATTTAAAAAAACCAAATAATTAAAAAGAGTTAGAGTCTAAAGGGCCTGGTTTCAGTCCCCAGTACCTCTGCAATAAAAACATACATGCAAACATACATACATACATGCAACATAAATTAGTGAAACAGAATGAAGAGTAGAACACATTAGAGTTTAAAAGGTGATATTTGTGTTTAAAACCAGTGACAAAATGATAGAAAGTTCAAAGATACCTGTCTTAGAAACAAGTACAAATACACTAGGAAGAATATAAGACAATGGATTTGTTATAGTCTTGGTTTTATAATCTTAAGCATACTAAAAAAAACACTTGACTATATAGTAATGTAATAGCTTAGGAATAGTAGTATTTGCAACACATAAATATAATACTTATTGAGTCCATATTCTGTATCAAGAACCATTCTGAGCATTTATAACCAGTGTATCATTTTTATGACTCATGAAAACTGCAATTTTTAAATGTATTTTAATTAGCTTCACTTAGTATTTCTGTAGTGTTTAGGTATATCAAAACATCACATTTAACATAAGTAATCTTGTCAGCTTTTTTTTTAAGTTGAAGTGAAAACTATTAAGTATGTTCTCTTATTATTCTTCTTCTATAATAAGCAATCTGAGGAATAAAGACTTTAGGTAAAGTGCCAAGGTCAACTAGCAAGAAAAAGGTAAAAGTAGTATTTAAATTCATTTCTCTCTGACTCTAGAGTTTAAGTTTTCAAGCAGTGATATACAGAGTTCCTGTAAATCCAAAAGAAAAAGAAACTACCAAATATTTCAAATGGGAAAAAACTATCATGCACCAAGTTATGGAGAATGATCCATATGGCCCAGATCACTATCATAAAAGCTTAAACTTCCTTCATAATCAAGGAAAAGCAGAAAACTTAGAAGTACCTGTCAGAATTACAGGTCTTATAATGCTCTATCACATACTTATATTTAATGTGAGTCTCTCATACCCATCTCTAGGCCCAGGTAGAAAGTTTTTACACTATTATCAGTAATAATCAAAGATGGATACTGCCTAAACACCAATAAATGAGAGAATAGTGAAATGTATTACCGCCAACACACATTGGGCAATACTACAAAGCCATTTAAAAAATAATGAGGCAGGTCTGTATATAGTGATGTGGAGAAATGATCATCATACATAAGTGAAGAAAGGGCAAAGTCTCAGGAGAATATATCAATAAATAAATACACTCTGTTTTCTAAAATTAGATATATCTGTGGCAAAGATGCTAAAACTGAAAGTGCTAACTGTTCTTACCCCGAGCAGTCATATTGGAAAAGTTTGGTAGGTCTGAAAACTACGGCATATAAATATAGTGTAAAATTAAAGTGCTCTAGTTTAGATTTTGTAATTTACATGTAAAACTTAAAATTTTGTGGAAGACAATATGAACATAATGAAAAAAATTATTTAAATTTAAAAAACATAGTACACTGAATGCAAAGAGGGCATGTCCCCATTTCTGTCTGATTGGAGAATATCGATCCCTTTAAGTTTCAGGCTTTGTTTTCATTCTGGTTATCAAGTCACTAATAATAAGATCCCTCCAAATTCTGTATTTACCTTCATCCTCCATTCCTTCTCTGCTATTTTAAAGCAAAAATTTGCTCTAGAGAAATAAATTCAAGTATCTTTGTAACTTAGAGATAACAGTAATGATTTTAGAAAGAATTTCTTGCCCATGCTCACCTTTCTTTGACCATTTTGCAGAATACAGAATTTGGTTTTCAGATAAGCGATGCAGCATAGAAGCATTTGGCCCTCTGAGTTATCTGAGTTAAGGATGGATTTTTGCCTTTCCAAAATTATTGAAAAATACCTCAGTGGATTTTGAATGTTTTAGTTAAAATTAAATTTGAGTGTAAATTTAACCTACTCATTACTGTGAGTACTGCCTCTGTCTGCCAGTCAGCCTGTCTAGCTGACTTAGTTTTCTTGTGCATCAAGACCTATTTCAGATTATACATTATCGTTCCTGCCTGTTTTAATAAATCCGCGGTAAGCTCAGTGCTGTGCTTAATGATGCCACTTTGATATAGTTACTGACCTACATCAAAAACTACCAAATTTGGAATTCAGTTTCTCCCCTTTGATAAGTGTTTGAAAGGATGAATCCTTGCAAAACAACTTGGAGGCAGATCTCATTCACAATGGTTGTCTGTTCCCCTCCACAAGTGATGTTTTGCAGTTTGAACCATTATCTCATTCATCTGTGGATACCAGCCTTCGCCCTGTCCCTGCCATTCCTGATGAGCCCTGAGTAGGAAGGCCTGCGCCTCCTTCCTCGCAGCCTGTTTGAGGATAATGAATCAATCTCTCCCCAGACCATCTGCAGTCCCTCAGAGGCTGGCGTTAACTGTGCCTTCGCTGCTTGGGTGCACGGAGATGCCGAGCCATTGCCGGAGCCAGCGCACATCAAAATCCCCTTCTGACTGTCAAACTCCCTACCACCCACTGTTTGTCCCAGGAGTTCTCTGGTGCAGTGTAGCGCGCTGACACAGGAGTGCATAATAGCTGAGTTCGACCTCTTTTATCATCTCCCTGTGTAGCAATTGCTGTCTCATGGAGATGGGGCCTTGGAATTGCCCATCACTAGCATCCCAGTGCCCCTCAGGATAGCACTTTTGAGATCTGATCAAAATACATGATGAGCGTTTTATTTTTTTAGATTGCAATAAAAGACACTTTAACACTTCTTGCTTTGAACACATCATTTTTGTCACTTTCTAAAGCAGTTCTGAACGTCCTTTTCCATGTCTTCATGAAGTGTGATATATACATAGCCAAGTGTCATCCTGTAAAAAGGCAGGTGTGTAAAAACACGAGTCCTCTCGCACCTTATCCACCGTATCTGGCATCATTCAACTTCTGGCTCTTTCCCAAAATCAAAATGACCCATGAAAAGTAAACGGTTCAAATCAGTTCAAGACACAGAGGCAGCTACAGCCACACTACTAGAGTTACTCACTTAAAATGACTTCCGGCACTGCTCCAGAAAGGTGCAAGGACAGCGAGAGAAGGTGTCAGGGGCAGGAGGGAGTGTGCTGGGCGAGCTTAGTGTGTCTTTTATTGTAACAGAATCTTCCAAATGTAAACATTCAGGACCATACTGTATGGATACAGACGCTCTGGAGTCAGAGATTCTTTTTTTTTTTAATTTAATTTTAAAGAGAATAAAACAATAGAGGGCAGAACAGAGCAGATCAGAACAGGACAAAATAGGTAACACACTACTTAAAACAACCAGACATTAACAGTAACTATCACAATATCTCTTTCTCTGCTATAGTTGAGCATAGTTTCAAATACAATAATATCAAACATAACAAAATAGTATAAAACCATTTAAAGAGTGAAAGAATTACATGACATTCTGAACCGAATAACAGAGAATGATCAATGAGTACTATATCTCATTTTAAATAAAACATTTTGTTCATACTATCACATATTCAAATCCCAATAAGACACAATGTGATAGATAGAACCAATGGTAGTAGAAGAATAGAAGTATGGTAGGACTTCTAAGAAGGATGATATTAAATCAGCAATAGCTGTCATAGTGTTTTCTTCAAAACAGCTATTCATACCATCATGCATGATATAGTCAAACAAAACAGAATAACACCATTCCAACTGATGAATGAAAATATTGAAAGGCTTCAAAGCTATGAGATGGGGACTCATGCTTACCATAAAGTCTTATATACTCTTATCAACTCTCATACTAGGGAGACTATAGTATTTACACATGTGAGTCTGGTTTATTTCGCTTATGAGTATGGCCTCAAGTCGTGTCCATTTCTTTATAAATATCTCAATGTGGTCATTCTTTATAGCTGAGTAGTACTCCATTGTATAAAAATGCCACAACTTTTTTATCCATTCCTCAGTTGATGGGCACTTAGGTTGTTTCCAAGATCTGGCTATTACAAATTGTGCTGCTATAAACATGGATGCACATATATCACTGTGGTATGATTTTTCAGATCTTCTGGGAATATGCCTAGAAGTGGGATAGCTGGGGCAAATGGGACTTCCAAACCCAGCTTTTTGAGGAATCTCCAGACTGACCTCTGCAGTGGTTACACCAGTCTACACTTCCACCAACAGTGCAGAATAGTTCCTTTTCCCCCATAGCCTCTCCAGTACTTGTTGGTAGTTTTTTCTATTCTGGCCATTCTTTCTGGGGTGAGATGGAATCTCAGTGTGGTTTTAATTTGCATTTCTCTAATGACTAATGATGATGAACATTTTTTCATATGTTTATTTGCCATTCATATTTCTTCATCTGAGAACTGTGTATTCATTTCAGATGCCCATTTTTGGATTGGGTCTTTGAATTTTGAGGGTCTGAGTTTTTTTAATTCTTTATAAGTTCTAGAAAGAAGTCCTTTGTCTGAGGGACAATCCATTAAGATTTTTTCCCAATTTGTGGGTTTTCTTTTCACTCTGCTGGAAATCTCTTTCGACATGCAGAAACTCTTTAATAAGATGTGATCCCAGTTATTGATTCTGGGAAGTATTTCCCATGCAGTTTGATTCTTATTCATGAATTCTCTACCTACCCCTATATCTTTGAGGTTTTTACCTACTTTGTCTTCCAACAGATTTTGTGTTTCTGTCTTAAGATTTAGATCTTTGATCCATTTAGATTTTAGTTTAGTACATGGTGATAGGCATGGATCTAGTTTTAGTCTTCTGCATATGGATAGCCAATTTTTCCAGCACCATTTGTTGAAGAACTGTCATTATTCCAGCGAACGTTTGGGCCCTTTATCAAAGATAAGGTGGCTGAGTGAGTTTGTGGTTGTTGTTGTATCTTCCAATCTATTCCACTGATCTTCAGGTCTGTTTTTATTCCAGTACCATGTTGATTTTATTACTGTAGCTTTGTAGTATAATTTCAAATCAGGGATTGTGATGCCTCCTGCCTTGCCTTTGCTGCTTAGAATTGCCTTTGCTATTCTAGGTCTCTTCTGGTTCCAAATGAATTTTAGGAGTGATTTCTCTAAATCTATGAGGTATGTTAGAAGTATTTTGATTGGGATTACATTGAATCTGTATAG
>PVJX010038532.1:0-16282 GCA_004027295.1 Dolichotis patagonum
GCATTGCCCAGAAAACACCCTTTATTTCCCCAGTAAGAGTGCCTCCCTTTTTATACACAGCTGTTTCCAATCATCTTCATTCTCCTCGAACCTACGGCACCACACCTGTCCTCTTCCTTTCAGCTGGCCGCCCACCGTTACCCCTTAGGAAAAACAGGAGCCATCAGAAATCTCTCCGACCACCACTGAACTGGTAATCATGAGCTCACCCATATCCACGCCATCCCCTCCGCTCACTGAGAGGGTCAACCTGGGCTCCTCTACACTCTGCGTCCCCTACGGGACCCCGGGGATACGTTCCTCTGGTTACCTCTTGTTCTGTTTTCAACTTCTGCCTTGTGTACCGGCCACTTCTCATATTCTCCCACTCTTAAAAAACCAACAAACAGGATCAGTGAAAGAAGCCAGACACTAAAGATGCACTGCAGGATTCCTTGCAGATGACATATTCGGAAGAGGCAAATCCGTAAGGACGGAATACAGACCTGTAGTTGCCCTGGGCCAGGGGAAAGGAATGGGAAGTGACTACTTAACTGCACAGCATTGCGGGGAATGAAAATATACTGGAGCTAGGTAGAGGAGATGGTTGCATACATTGTGAATGTGCTCAATACTGCAGGATTGTACACTAAGATGGTTGATTGTATGTCATGTGGAATTCAGCTCCATAGTAGTAATAATAAACAAACAAGTCTACCTCACATTATCTTTAGACACTTCCAACTCAACATGTTTAAAACAGGTCATCAACTGGCCTCGTCACCTATTTTGGACAGGTGTATCCAGACCCCTGTGTGTGACTGTGAAGTTTGTGGCCTGCACTTAAGTCACCAGCCAACAGGGGTCCCGGAGGGGGCATCCATCCTGTCACCTGGACAATGGCCGCATCTGCCCAGAGGCCCTGTCTCTAATTCTTACAAGCTATCTATGGGCTGGATTTGGGCTTGACATGGAGCTTCCTGGCCCCACCACTGCCCCAGGCCATGGGTTGACTGTGTCCCTCAAAGTTCATGTGTTGGAAACCTAATCTTCAATACATTCTTTGTGCACCAAGAGTTCGGGAATATACCTGCGGGCTCTGCTCTCGGAATGGATTAACGCTGGCCTTGTGTGAGTGGACTCCTGATGGATGAGTTGGGCGCCCACCCTCTCTCTCACACAGGTGATGCCTTCTTTCAGGTTAGGAGGCAGCAAGAAGGCCCTACTGAAATGTAGCCTCGATCTTTGGCTTCCCAGCCCCTGGAACCACAAGAAATAAATCTCTATATAAATTACCCACTCTGCAGCATTATGTCACAACAGTACAAAAAGGACTAAGACACTCTACAAGCTGGAGAGCGGGGCGTCATCCTTTAGCTCTGGTGAGCAGTCAGAACCATCACCAGCACTATCCGGGTAGTTACTAAGCCATGTCACTTCTCTGACCTGCTCCTCCCAGCTCCTCCAGCTCCAACACTGACACCCTGACTCTCCATCTGCTTCTCTGCCCTGTGACTGGAGAACATGGGTTTCCTATTTTTAGGGTTCTCAGACTAACACCCATTTGCATGTCCCTGTCTCCCCACTGAGTGGAACTAAGCACTGAAAAAGCCATGACAAGCAATGGAGATGCAGTTTCTCTTTCCCCTCCTCATCCTGCACCAGGGTGAGGCATTGATTCTGCAGGAGACCCGGCAGATGCTCGGGAAGCCACCCTCAGTGGACAGGAATTGCTAGGATGCCCTCTGGTCCTCCTGACTAAGGCATCTTCTCCAACAGCTTTGTCCTCCCTAACTAGGCCTCCTATGGCTCTCAAACTGTTTCAGGATGAGAAGTGAAAACATAAACAAAGGCACTAAGACCCAGAAGTCCAACCACCTGGACTGCTGGTCTGGACATCTGACAGGTTTTGATTTCCATTTTCCATTCCATAGCAAAGAGATACTTCTGACATGCAAATCCAGTCTGTTTCCCTTGCACAAAATCACACTTAGGCACAGGACAGAGAGCAACACTGAAACAAGGCCTGAAAGACCCTCAGTGGTTTGGTCCCGGCGTAACTCTCCTGATCACACTGCTTTCCCCGCCCTCTGCTTATTGGGCAGCCATGGAATTGTGTCACTGATGTCTCCAGCACAGGAAGCACAGTGGACTGCCCACCCTTCTGGACCCTTCACTGCTTCACACCAAAGCCACATGTGCCCTGAGCTATTCATAGGTGAAAAAGAGCGCAGTGCAGCACTAGTTCCGGCCTGATGGCGGAGGTGGCGGGGTCCTTCCAGGGGAGATCCGTGGCTCAGGGACTCTCCCTCTGCCTGACCAAAATTTTCTTAGAACTGGCTCCTTTCAACGTTAGCCCTGCAGCATGGTTTGAAAAGCTGCTCCTGCCTCATCCTCCTCCTTCCCCTCCTTACTTCCAGAAACTTTACCCAGGGACTCACTTGCACGTGGAATTCCTTCTCAGCTTCTGCTATGCAGAGGACACACACCAGCACACCGATTGTATTTAGCCCTCTCAGTAATGTTTCGCCTTCTCCCTGGGCCTTTGTACATGCTGTTCCTGCGTCTTGAAGGTCCTTTCTTTTCTTCCTGATCTGCTTCCTGGCCAACCTTCCTTCGGGACCCAGCTTAGAGACTCATTCATTAAAGATGGTTCTGACCTATGCCCTGGGATGTAGAAAGGAGTAAAAGCTAGTAGATCAAAGTCCCTGCTCCTGGCAAGTTTACTCTATGGTGAGGAAATGGTCAGCAAACATATTGTTCAAAACAGATCCTCAGTGTAATGGAGGAAAGTGTAAGCATTACAAAGAAACTCACCAGGCTGCGTATGTGGGATATCCAAGGGGTGGAGGAGGGAGCCTCCTTGGGGAAGGGCTGCTTGGGCAGAGTCCTGAATAGCTTGCAGCTCTCCAGGGAAGATTTTTCAGGTCAGAGGAACACTCCAGACAGCAGAGGGAGCTGCTAGAACCTGCCCCAGGAGCCCCTCTGCAGTGCACCTTCCTCAAGGAAGCTTGGTGAGCTTGGTTGCCACCCCCCACCTCGTCAGCTGCTCCGTGAGGATGGAGGGGCTGCTCAGCAGGTGCACCCATTAGGACTGTGTCCCCTGACCCTTGCACCACAGGCAGCACTCAACAAGCACTGAGGGATGAATGTGTCACTGTGAGGAGGGCTGTCACCTGTGTGAGCATCAATGATGGGTCTGGCTCTTGCTAAAATTTTCACTTGTACTTTGCCACGTAATCTTCCTCAGAGCAGAATCAGTAGCATTATCACCTCTAACATTTAGGGACACAGTAGGCTTATCAAGCTTCCTCAGATAGGCATGAGGAAATGGAGGCTCCAAGAGTTTGGGACCTTTGTCATAGCTCTAGAGCCGAAATGTGGAAACAAAGCCAGCCCATAGTCTTCACCACAGCACTGAGCAGCTTCTCACATCTCTCAGGTGCTCTGTTCAGTGGCGGCAGTGCCCTCAGCTTGGCGAGACTCCGAATTCCCCAGACTCTAGCATATTAGGGCGGGAGGACCTTTAGAGGGTTCCACCCCATTCCTTGCACACAGCACGCTAAGCCAGAAGAAGAACTTGACAAAGAGGATTGCCAAAGGTCAGAGGCCTGGCAGTACCCAACTGAGAAAACACGTTGCTATAGGAGGGTTATGTAAAGACGGGATGTGGTTCATGCCAAGCTGGAGCCCAACCATGGTGACTTCAGCCTCCCAGCCACACTGGCGCGCTTGGCGGGGCTGGCTGGCTTTTGCTCGGCACTGCTGTTCTGCTGGTTGCAGTGCCAACTGGCTCCGGCGTGCCTGCCACTCCCTGCCACTTTGAAAGTTCCTCTGGTGCTACTGGTGGTGCCGGGCGCCATGCCATGGTTCAGGCACTCCTCACCCCCGGGGCAAGAGAAATGCACAAGACCCTTGTCACCACCTCAGGAGAGGCTGCATCCAGCCCTGTCATTCCACAGAAGTGGAAACCAAGTCCCAGACAGATGATGTGACTTGCCCAAAATCCTGAGGGCAGTTGGTGGCAGAACCTAAGCTGAGACTCTCCTTGATAGTTTTTCCTTTGTGGTCTGCTGCCTCCTCTGGCTCTCTGGTTGGTGAGCCTCCCTGCTGCCTCCCTCCCCAGGCCAAAGGCTGTCTAGCTGTCTCTCGGTCCCCACTCAGGCCCCCGCATGAGTCACCACCCCTCATGCCTATGTGCAGCAGCAACCTCCGCCTTCAGCCTCTGCCCCTGCCCCTCCAGACCGCTCGTCACTTGGAAAGCAGACAGCAGGCTCTTTTCACAAAACAAGTCAGATCCCATGACTCCCGTGTTAAAAGCTGCTGTTGGCTTCACCTCACCCAGTGAATGAGTCCTTGGGAAGACATTCTGGCCCCGACCTGCCTTCCCAGGGTCATTCTCAGTGCATATCTGTTCACCTCTGGCATTCCAGCCACACAGCTCACCTGAATATGGGTGCTTCTAGAATTAAGATCTGCATGTGTAAGTTTCTGCAGCCTAAAAAGAACCCAGCAGGCACCGGCTGTTACCTGAATGGATTGGGAACTTCCCTAAGAGGTGGCCTCCACAGGTGCGAGCTGATAGACATATCTGGTCTACTCTCCAAACCAGGACACATGCCCTTAGGTGTAACACTAGTTATACATACCAGGAAAACAGGTAAATTGAAGAACATCCCTCCACCTGCCCTGCTCTCTATTCTTCATCCTTTTATTTTCCCCCAGAAAAAATTTGCAGTAGTACCTATGGAGTGGACGGACAGTTTGTTATTATGTCCCAGCCCACAGGGAGGGGAATTCCTGTCCAATCCAATCCCTGCAGCCATAGCTGTAGGTCTGAACATAGGACTGAGGCAAAACATTAGGAATGTCACTGCAGGTCACAGGGGCAGAGTGGACAGGACGGGCAGTGCCAGTTCTAACTGCTCATATCCACATGTAGGGCCTTATAGACAGACAGGTTAAAGCACAGAAGCCCAGCTTCTGAGTGGGTTGTATTACACCCAGGGGCGCCGCTGCCAGTCCCACGGGTGCAGGGGAGATAGTACTGAGGCCAGCAGCTGTTGGTACCTTAGACTGCCCATCCGCCCCTCCATCAATCTATCCATCCACAGCACATTAATTTTACCTCTTTCCCATGTTTATGTTGAACAAGACATAAGAGTAAGGAAAATCAGAAAAGCGAGCTAGCAAAACTCACTTTGATTCTTTCTTCTAATACAAATATGATAAGATACAAAGAAGGTAAGCTAATTTTCCCTATTCTTTATTATGGTTAATATTTTATCTTCTGAAGGATTTCAAAAGATGGAAAAGTGAAGAATAAGCTAGCAGTCACCCAACATCCCGTTACCTACTGCAATGAACATTAACCTTTTGCCATATTTGCTCTGAGGTTTCTGTTTTGTTAGGAAACAAAATGGCACAGGTCCAGTTGACATTGCCTCCCCACCTGATCCCACCTCCCCTCCCTCAGAGCTCTTTGCAGTCCTTGGCAGGGTGTAAGACTGTTATCAGACCCTGAGATCTAAGCCCCATGACAACCCGTAGTATCTTTCAATAAGACTCTGTGGGAGAATGAGGAAAATTAGGAACGTTTTGGATTTTATTTGCATGATATCATGCTGTATGTCTTCTTTTGCAACTTGCTTGTTAATTTTATTGGATTTTTAAGTTATGTAGGTAAAACATGCTGGTTGTAACAAGCCAAACAACACGGAGGGGGAGAAGGGAAGTTAATTGTCTGTGTCTGCCCAACTCCAGTCCTACCTTCCTCCCCACGTAGCTGCTGTCGACAGTTTAACAAACGTATTTCCACAACTTGCACAGACTTACACAGGGGCTCAATGCTGGGAAATAATCCAAGGAAAGCTCAGGAAAGGCTGGAGCCTCCGGGAATGGAACAGTGCACGCCAGTGGCCTCTCTCACTGGTGCTGCAGCAGCTGAGAGGAACAGCAGTCAGAGGCCACAAGGGAAAATGTGCAACTTCCCGTCGTTAACCCACAGTCTGCAGGTTTCCCCACCCATGCCTGCTCGCCACAGGCCCTGTGCACAGGCCGGCTGATGCGCAGCGTCCCTTCTACTAAGTGCCTTGGGCTGGGCCACAGGGGGGTCTGCCACTGGCCACGCTGGGTGACCACGGCAAGCCATGTATCCTGTGTGGTAAAGAGACCCAAGACCTCTGAAGTCCTTCCTGGTTGGTCGCTGTTGACCAGATGGTTCTAGCAAAGAGGTGATCTGCTAGGGGGGTCAGGTGTGGGAGATGCCTGGAAGAGGCCAATCCGATGTAGCCCCAACTCAGTCTTTGGGGATCACCAAGAAGAGGTTCACAGTGCTCTGTGTTTTCTGACTGCTCTCTGAATGCGGAATGACAACACGGAATCCCAAGAAAGTTCCCAACTGTCGATGTTTTATTTACTTTTAAAAAGTGGACTAAGACCAGACATGTTATGCTTTAAGCTAGATAGGAATGATTTTCTTTTCCTTGCCAAGAAAAAAAAAATCAGAGCTTAAGATTTTTTTTTTCAAAACTAGTTTCCTGTTGCTGCAAAGCAGTTAGAAAAATTGATGTGACGCTTGGGCCAGGCTGTCTGGGAAGCCTGCTCGGCTTTTAGCTCCAGAGGCCTTCATGGCTCGAAGGGAGGTATAGAGCTTGCTGGGACTTACAGACTGAGATCTGAAACCATAGCTAAGGTACTGTCCAGTTATTAAATTCTATGATTCTCCCCCCGCCCACTTCAGTCATTCAACAACCTTTTCTTTGTTCCAAATCCTGATTATGTGTGGATCATTGTTCTGAGGAGCTGAGGAGCAGTGAAAACCCAGACATGGAATCAAGAACTTCCTATAAACAATCTCAAAACACAAAGATTTCTGCTTTACTTCAGTGATTCAGTCCTGTACCTTTCAGAGTGAATGGGCCCAGAGACACCCTCATTCCAATGGATAGGGTAGTGAAAGCCCAAGGCAGTTTCTCTCTGCCCTCCTGTGTGCCTGTCTCTCCTTCTCCAAAGATAAGACACAGAAATGAAAATTCTCCTTCCCCCATGCAGGCCACAGAAGCTAGAACTCCTTTGCCTTAAAACCTAAAACACTACTCTTTCTCCTACCTTTCTAAGAGCTGACCATAAAGGAACTCTTTAAACCACCTTGTCTAATAGTAGACCGTCAGATGCCCATTCCAGAACGGGTCCTGTCCCACACCCAGAAGGAAGGGATGCGGCACAGAGGTTGGCAGAATCGCAACAGGTCTTGCTGGGTTCCCCACTGGACCTAGTACTATAGGTCTCCCTCTCTGTCTAATCATATTTCTACTTAGCTGAGCATGCTTGGTCCAAGATAAGCATAAAGGTGGATAATTCACCCTGCCCCTTTGGCTCTTCATTCTGAAGGTTCCTGTGCCACGTAAAACTATGATTGAATGATTTTGTTGTGCTCTTCTCTTGTTAACCTGTCTTTTCTTACAGAATTATCATCTAGGACGTTTTCCATGGGCAGAGAGGTATCACCCCCTTTTCACCCTTACAGCCTCCTTGAAGCTAAACATGGCTCTTCCACACACTATTTTTTCCTTTCTCTCCTTTTCTCTTGTTTGATATTGGTCCTGATGGCAGCAACCGCAGCTCTATGCAGAGTGGGCACTGAACCCTCCTCAGACCCGGGCAGAGGGCTTCATGGCCTTTCTGTCCCTTCCATCAATGCCACCAATACCAGATCCAGGCACCCCTTAAGCTACCCTGTGAGGCCTTTCTAGGGCACTTAATAGCTTTCCCATAGCTCTGGATGCCCCAGCCTGGGCTCCAGGCCAGCCCTCTCCAAACTGCTTTCATTGCAATGAAAGGGCTGTTCCAGCGGCCTTTTTGCTCCCAGAGGGGTGAAAACCCTCAGGCTACTGCTCTCCTCATACAACCCCCCATCATCGAGCATTCTGACCCTCCAGGTCTGCCTGTGGGCCAGGAGGTGGCTTCCACGGTGACTTGGGTTTGTTTTATTTTTAATTTTATTTAAAGAGGAAAAAAACAAAAAAGAAAACAACCAAACAAAACAGAAAAAGGGTAGCAACAATACAGAATTCCAAAGGCAAAAAATAACAACAAGAACAACAATGAAACAAAAACACTAAGAAATGGCCACTTGATAAGTTACATACTGTCATCATTGGAAATAATTGTTCAAGTTACAAAATTAAAGCATACAAAGTAGACATTCAAACAGTGAAACTGTTAACAGTTCTGCTCAACAATCTAACACAAACAGTAATATGGTCATCTATCTTACACACTTAAACATACATGCAGTTATATCCTTTAGAGCACTTTCTTTTCCCCTCTTTTTTTTCTTTTTATATATATATATTTAATTTTATTTTAAAGGGGGTAAAATTAAACACAACAAAACAGAACAGAACAGGGCATAAGAAAGAACTTGGGGGTTTGAGGCTTCTAACAGTCTCTCCAGGTAGCCTCGAGTTTGTAGCACAGGCATGAATGGATTATCTGAATTTAATGGGTTCCTAAAAACTATTCTAGGTATCAAATTTTAGGATCACAAGTGTATATATTTCACTAACTAAAATAGGAAAAATGATAATGTACTCTCAACCTGTCCAAAAACTCCAATCAATACCCTGTTAATCACCAAAACATTCACTTACATAACAAACCACCAAGGAGTTCTGAATAACAGAACCAACAATAGCAGCAGCACTTGGGAGCTTGTTAAAAATGCAAATTCGCCCCCAAAATGCAAATTCTCAGGTCCTGCCCTAGGCCTACTGAGGCGGAAGTTCTGGGATGGGTTCCAGCACTCTGAATTCTAGCCAGACTTTCAGCAGACTCTGATGCTTATCAAGGCTGAAGAAACACTGATATAAAACATTTAACAGAGCTGGGTGTGGTGGCTCATGCCTGTAATCCTAGCACTCTGGAGGCTGAGGCAGGAGGATCGCTGTGAGTTCGAGGCTGGCCTGAGCTACAAAGTGAGTTCAAGGCCAGCCTGAACTGCATGGTAAGACCCTGTCTCAAAAAGACGATAAACAAACAATCATTTAACAGGTTTCCGGTTACCATTTAATAAATTGATTAGTTGGTTTCTCTGTGTGCAAGACACAATAACACAGGATTGGATTATTAGATAGGAATAAAATTTTCCTTCTTCATGACAATATACTATAAAAATAACAAATTAATTTGTTAAATATTCAAATTTGATGCATAAAGTGCACATAAATAATTATAGAGAAACAAAAGTCAGTGCCTCCCAAGAATCCGCCTTGGTGGGACTGGCAGGATCTAGCAAGAAGCCAACTAACCAGCCTTCCTGGTAAACTGCGAGCTGTGCGGCTTCCAGGAAGAGAACAGGCAGCTCCCATGAGCCAGCAGCGCACGGCTGGGAATCAACCCCGACCCACCCCATAAGCACCCCTGGATTCTGAGGACCGGTGGAGTGATAGCAACTAAACTAGGTACATAAAGCCACTACGTGCTTGTACTGTTAGGCTGATTATGCAGGCCTGGGCCAGTGGTCTGAGCATCTCGCCAGAGGGTGACAACAAGCAATACAGCAAATATGAGGGATTTCCCTCTATCTTGTCTTTGAAAGCCAATATTGTTCTCACTGTTTTGCTTTGTTCTGGTTGTTTTGCTTTAGTCAATATTGTGTTTCATTGGTTTTATCTTGTTTTGTTTTTGGTTTGATTTTGCTATACCTGATGGAGTGGACAACTATTGTAAAGATAGCAAGATGTACTATGGTAGCTATTGTTGTTTTCCTAGTATCCTGCTTTGAAGTTCTGTACCAATTTTGCTGCTTTGTCTTGATTGGCTTTGTTCTGTTTTGTTTTGTTGGATTTTACAATCTTTAAAAGGTAAAAAATAATTACAGACAAGACACACAAGACCTGAGCATAGCTACATTTTGTCTCTTATGTTTTTGTCTCTTGTGATGTTACCAATTTTGAATTTTTCTTCTAATTTACAAGCTTTACTTAATTTTTATCTTTATTCGTACGTGTTTGCTGTACATGATCACACTCACTGTGATAATTTACAAGTTTTTAAAAAACGTCTTAGGCTCAGGCACTGATTCACAGCATCTCAAATCTGTTCTTCACTGTAGCTGAAACAATCAAATGTGGCGGAGGGGTGAGGTCAGGCTACAGATGAAAGGACAGATATGACCGCCCAGGAGGGCAACAAGGACTCTAGAGACAGAGAACTCAGAGAGGGGGCACTGCAGGGACACAGGCCCGCACACATCCTCTTCAGAGCCTGGGGGCCTGGAGGCTATGGGGAAGCCCGCCGGGAGCCAGGCCGATTGGTGATGGGAGGACTGCACTGCTGCCCCTTCTCCTGGACTGAGGGCACAGCTTCCTGGTGCCGCATAAACCCCAGGACTCCCATCTGGTCCCACAGAGAAGAGAACCAGCTCCAGTGGTGGCCACCTTGGACTTCCCACCAGTTGGCAGGACGGTCCTCACCGCTGGATGGATTAATTTTGTTTGTTTTTTTTAAAAAAGAGGAATAAGATAATTGTCTGAATGTTATGAAGCGAATGTGTACCTGTTAGAGATGACTGGGGTAACTACAGGAGAACCCCGCAACTTCCCAGAGGACAGGCACCAAGGGAGGCACCCCAGGGAAGGGGTCAGACTGGAAAAGGAAGAAAGAAAAACCTCTGAGAGAAGCAAAGAAACTCTCTCCTTGGCCAGACACAAACAAAGAGGGAAACACACGGGACAAAGGCAAGATGGAAAGGGCTCCTGTTACCGCAAGAAAGTCTGCCAGGACGTTGTGGGTTCTGTGGGAGTGAGAGAAAGTGGGGCAAGCAGGCAGGCTGTGGGCCAAGGCCTTACGCACACTTAGTGGGCAAACATGGAGCCCTTACTGTGCTCCCTTCAGAGCTGGAGTCTGCCAGAGATAAAACCCCACAAGAAGACCACTCACAATCTCCTGAGTGAGGTAACAGGCTCTGCCAAGATGGAGAATTTGGCCACACTGGAGTACAAGACCTTGACTCGCCCTCCAATTCCGTGGGGGTTTTGTTTTGTTTCCTTTTGAGTTTTGTTATGGGGGGGGTTGTTTTTGAGACAGGGCCCTAACCCTAACCTTAACCCTTAGGCTGGCCTCAAACTCACACTGATCCTCCTGCCTCAGCCTTCCAAGCATTGGGATTACGGACATGTGCCACAATGCCTGGCTGAGTTTGTTCTTTGTTCACTAAACCTAATGTACCTCTGCGCCAAGAGCTTGAAAGAATATTATCCTGCATGCTGTGATGGAGAATCCCAAATGTAAGGCACTGATACATTTCCTCAGCCTTTCTCTCAGAAGCAGCCACGTCTGTACACTTCCTGACTGAACCAGCAGAGGCCATCTTGAGGAGAGGGAGATACAAAGGACAGTGACCCTTAACCTTGTGGCTGCTGTACCCTCATTCACTGTGGTCTACCCCCCTGCAAAGTGTACTTCTTTTTCTACTTTTTATTGGTTCGTTCGTGTTGGCTCACGGAGCATGTTTTTCTTCCTACCTTTAATGAATGTGAGATCTCATTGCCTCTTGTGCTTGTTTTGTTTAATTCTTTGTTCAGCACAAGAAGAACCCAGCAGGACTCTCTAGAAGGAGTCCACAGCACCCCAGAACCCAGTAACAACCTCAGGATGTGCCAATAAGCTTCCCTTTCTTGGGAATATGGTATTGGGGTATTATCAGCATGGGAGTGTAACATGTCAAGTAAACTTGGGAGCCACAGAGAGGCAGAGGCAGGAAGCATGGTCCATCCATGGACCAGAGAGACAGAAACGGGCCTGTAGAGGAGATGAGGATGAAATAGGATCCCGGAGAAAGCCAGGGATAAGGAAGCATTCCAGTAGCTTTCCTTTCTCGATCCCTAGCTTGGATTCTCGGATATACTCAATATCCTTAAAATTTTCTCTTTTTGCTCACACTAGCTTTCACTGGTTATGTAACTTGCAACCAAAAGATCTTAACTCGCCCATAAAACATGTAACAAACCACAAAAAAAAGTGACTCACTATATTTTTTGATGAATACATGCAACATGAAATTTAGCACTTAACCATTTTAGGGGTACAGCTGTGACTCACCACTGCCGTCCCGCTCCGTAATGTCTCACATTCCCCTCATCCGGTCCTCCAGGACACGAGGGTTGAGGAGCCATCACGGTTGGAGTGTGAGCTGAGGTGGTGATGTACACCGCCCTGGGGACAACTTTGGGCTCATTTGCTCTAGTTATATCCCTAAGGTGAGTTTATTGTTAGGTGGCTTGCTTCTTCCTCAAAATATTAGAGTTTGGTTTTTTTGTTTGGTTGGTTTTTGTTATGGCTATTTGAGGGTTATTTTACATCAGCTGTTTGCCCATGTAAAAAGTTTTGGTTGATGCCTGACAAATTTCACTGATGATCATTTTGATTTAATATCCTTTTGTATACACCACTAGCAGCTTTTCACCCAGATTCACACCCATACGATTCCCACTTTACATTTGAGAAAAGGAGGAGCTGGAAACTCCTCCAGTGTAAGTCAGAGCCTCTCCAAAGGGTCACCCTGTGGTCATTCTGTCCTCCATTGCAGGTCAGCGAAGAACAGGAGTCAAGGTTACACTGTAATAATTATTATTTCCCAACCTCAGTGACTTATAACAACATGCATTATTTCACATGCATGCTCCTTGTTTATCGAAGGTCAGCTCGGCTCTGCGTCGTGTCACGGGACTCGGGACATTGGAGATGCCTGCATCTGTGCACACACCATCCCACAACAGAGAAGCCGGTGAGTCAGAGGCCAGCTGTTAGACTCGGCACATCTACTCAGAGGCGATTGGCCAAGGCAAGTCACATGGTCACTCCTGACTTGAAAAAAAAAAATGAGTGTATTTGAAGAGAGGGTCCCATAGGAAGGCACTGGAATATTTGGCAGAGAGAAAAAATAAACCTGGTCTCAACCTGATAGCTCTCAGACTTGAACTGCAGGTTGTGGACTTACTGGCCTCCATACTGCACTGGATGAGTTCCTAAAATAAATCTCTGTTGCTGTGTACACACATCCTAATTGGTTCTGTTTTTCTGGAGAACCCTGATTAATACATCATGCTATACATGTTTTTTTTCCATTTTTCTCTTTGTCCTTCACAAACACAAAAGGCAACCACCACAAATAAAACATCCAATCTGCACTTACATATCCCTAGCACTCAACATGCCCAGAGATTCCCCTCAGTACCTCAGATTTATGAGATCTTTATTTTTTATCATCAAGACGAACATGTTCATTTTGCTACTTTACATTTATCCTATCAAGCAACACTAAAAATAAAATAAAATACTTAAATAATTGACCCCAACTGCTATACTGATAAAAGTCACAAAATTACAGAATGGAGGCATTGGCTGAAAAGCATAAATGATCAACCACAGACAGAAATTGTTGAGATTTTAGGAAATCAAAGAAATGACATCCTTTCTCCTTCCCTCTGGAGTTTTGAATTACTTGAGTCTGAGTGCTGGAAATGGAAGTGTCACTTTGATTATCTATAAAACTGTTATGAGTACAAGGCTAGGGCCAAAGAGGCTGCCAAAGGCTTAACTTCTGGTTCAGACGCTCCCTATTCGGTGGACAATGATTTACTCTACACAGCAGAGGTGTCAGCCAAAACAGAGGCCATCCCTAAAGGAGAGTGGAAGGGCCTGGGCCAGCGCGTCCAGGGCTTTCTCAGCTCGCCTACCATCGCCTACCAGGCGTCTCTTCTGAGAGGAGGACGGGGGGCGGGGGGGAGATCAGGAGTGAGCTCTGGGTAGTGCAAGTGTCCCTGGAAACAGCATCCAGCTATTTGTTCTTCCATGGCATCCGGTTTCTCTATCAAGTGTGCCGTGACTGGGAGACGTGGCAACCCCCTAGGGAAGGCGGAATGGCAAACAGCCCGGAGCAGTGGCCACAAACCACGGTGCCATGTCAGGCAGTTTGTTTCACTAAAAGTTTTGAAAGGTTTGCCATCACTGGCTCCAGTTCCTGCCCTAGGCCTTCTCGCTGAGCGATATCCCCAGGCTGTTGTTGTTGTTGGTGGTGGTGGTGGTGGTGGTGGTAGTGGTGAGTTAGTCTGTTTATTTTTTTGAGACAAGGTCTTGCTCAATCACTAAATTGTCCAGTCTCGGTTTTAATTTGTAATCCTCCTGCCTCAGCCTCCCAAAGTGCTGAGATTAAAGTATGTACCACCACACCCAGCTTTCTGCCTTCTGCTAGTAGACGGGACCACTGAGTGTTCTCCTAGGATTGCTGCTGGCCAGTGTACCCTTTACCCCAAGGGGCAAAGGTGACCTTGCAAATGAGTAGATCAAATAAAAACGTTAGTTAAATCCAGTTCCAATTAGTTAAAATTTTGTTCCAGTTAGCTATTGCTACATAATAATCTATTCTGAATTCAGTGAAGTAACAGTTAGGGCAGGTGTGTTGGTGCCTGCCTGTAATCTCAGCTATTCAGCAGGCAGAGGCAGGAGGATCACAAGTTTGAGGCCAGCCTGGGCAATTTAGTAAGATTTTATTTCAAATTTTTAGAAAGGGATGTGGGTGTAGCTCAGTGGCAGAGTGCTTGCCTCATATGCACAAAGCTTTGCATTCAATGCCTAGTCTTCTTAGGAAAACTAAAAAAGAAAAGAAATCTATTCTCTCTCCTGGATTTGGGATTGACTGGGATCGGGCGATGATGGCAGAGGAACGTCTTCCTTGTCCCCATACCTGCCATCTAGGCTGGGAACGCTCACAGCTGTGCAGTGCTCTCCTCAGGGTGACCTGCCCCACCTTGGCTCCCCGACTTGTGGCTACAGTGTCACTCAGTGCTGCTAAGGTACATGCTGGCGTAAGGAAGGAACCAGGCCACAGCTCCAACAGTCACTGTGCCCGAGTCTCAGACCCCCGCAGCCACACCCCTGCGTCCTCTGTCCCAGACAGAGACCCCAGCTCTGAAGGGCGGAGTGGCAAGGTATAGAAGGAGCATGTGGAGCTGGGCATAGTGCCATGGTGCCGTTTTTTTCCCTTTTTTTTCTTTTAATCGGTACCAGGGATCGAACTCACAACCATGCGCTTGCAAGGCAGGCGCTTATACCACTGAGCTAAATCCCCAGCCCCTTTTTTCCCTTTTTAAATATTGTATTAAAGTGTATACAATACAACATGTACCATTTTAACCCTCTTAAATGTGCATTTCTATGGCATTAAGGACACTCGCCTTGTTTTACATCCATCATCATCAACCATCTCCAGGACTTTTCCACCTCCCTGAACTCAGCCTCTCTACCCATTAAGCCCTAGCTCCATGCTGGGGTTGTAGCTCAGTGGTAGAGTGCTTACCTAGCATGTGCAAGGCTCTGGACTCAATTCCTAGCATGCACGCGTGCACGCACACACCAGCTCCCTATCCTCTTGCCCCAAGGCCCTGGCAATGATAATTCTTCTTTCTCCAAATTTGACTGTTTTGGGTACCTTATAAAAATGAAATCATACAGTGTTTGTCCTTTCATGTCTGACTTATTGTACCGTGGGGCCCAATAAAATACAATTTTCCATTTACTCTAAAGTCAAGTTGGGACAAAGTCATCTAAAAGTGCCTAATACTGCCCATTAGTGATACTTCAATCAAGTAACAACAACAAAAAAAGATACTCCAATAAAAAATACCAACAGACAAAATCTGGCTTGAATACAAATATCTCTACCACTATCAAATTCTCAGAAAATTTAGGTCCTAAAAATTAACTCACTTAATTCAGTCCAGTGAATTCAAATTTAAGTTACTATCTAAAGAGATTAGAGAGCTAAATCACATTAGGTTGTTCTATATTTTAAAGTTCAGAAGAAATCACTTCTCAATTTTACATTCTGCTCAGCATTACCCTGAAAGGCCTTTAATGCTTGGATCAGGCTGAGGTTCCTTCAGTAACCCCAGGGTCACCTGTGTCTCCCTAGAATGAATCCAGCTCCTTTGATAATCTCAGACGTGAGCAGGAATGCCAGGCATGGTGATGCACTTCTGTAATCTAAGAACTCAGGAAGCTACAGCAGGAGGCTTAGAAGTTCAAGGTCAGTCTAGTCACATTCCCAGAAGAACTGAAAACATCATACCACAGTGATATATGTGCACCCATGTTTACAGCAGCACAATTTGTAATAGCCAGATCTTGGAAACAACCTAAGTGCCCATCAACTGAGGAATGGATAAAAAAGTTGTGGCATTTTTATACAATGGAGTACTACTCAGCTATAAAGAATGATCACATCGAGATATTTATAAAT
>PVJX010038533.1:0-16308 GCA_004027295.1 Dolichotis patagonum
TAATATACCTCATCTTTGATTAAAAGAAAGACAAGTTATTCTGCCTCCTCAGGAATTCACCCTCTGAGCCTGGTTTGAACAGCTCGCCCTTAAAAAGACATCTTATTCTGGAAATTCTCCCCTGGCCCATTATTGTTTAGTGAAATGTTTTTACTTACAACTGGTCAAATAAACATCCTAGTATTATCTTTGAAATGGAAATACAGACTAGTTCTGTCTTTCCAGAAGGTTTTCCATACCACTATTACCATGAAAAAACACAGATCATAATAAAGAGAATTCCAAAGCATTTGCTGGGGAAGTAGAGACAAATAGACAAGCAAGTATGGGAAGAAGGGAGAGTTAAGCATTCAAGATGGACTAAGCCTGAACGTTCTAATTTTAGAACTCAGAAAAAGCAAAGGGGCTGAATTGAGATTCTTTTCCCGTCAGCACCATGTGTTCCAACTTTGGATTTTGATAGGGTGAATTTTGTTTCTTTTCTGGTCAGAGAATTGAACTCCGGGCTTGATTGTTGGACTATAGATCTTCACTCCCTTTTGAGTGTTGAATTTGTATATAGCTACATTACTGATTTGGTTATTAAACGTAGAAGTCTCTCAGTGGAGTTTTTGGGGTCTTCTATGTGAGGGTGGTGCTGAGGATTGAACCCAGGGTCTGTGCTTGCTATGCAAGAGCTTTACCACTTAGCTACTCACACAGTTTATAATCTTTTTTTAAAAAATCGGTACCAGGAAATCAAACTCATGACTGCGCACTTGCAAGGCCCACACTTATGCCGCTGAGCTAAATCCCCAGCCCACAGCTTATATTCTTGAGGGAAATTTCTATATTTGGTTCAAACCAAACAAGACTCTTCCTTTTATCCTATTTAGGTAATGAGCCAAATGCAGTGCCTTGCAGCTTTAGTCCCAGCACTGAGGAAGCTGAGGCAGGAAGATCACTTGAACCCAGGAGCTTAAGATCAGCATGGGCAATTTAACCAGATCCTATCTCAACAAACAAACAAACAAACAAACAAACCTCAAAACAAAAGAAACCTGAAGAAATCAACAAGAACCACCACTCCCCACCCCACCCCTGCAAACCAGCACCATGTGCGGGCCACCACCACCAGGGGACAGCCAGACCCCAGCCCCTTCCAGCGTGTGGGCTGTGAGACAAGAAAAGCCAACCCCTGGCCCCCCAAACAACCTGCTGACCTGGACAAACTTAGGCTGCGATGATAGCTATTGAGGTGAAATGCAATTTGATGCTGTGGTGATTGGGGCTTCACTGACTTTGCAGGTCTAGGCCCGGAAGTCTGATCATCTATTCAGAGGATCACGGTACTCAGTGTGGTACCTATGGGGGAATCTCCTTCTGAAGGTGGGAGCCATTGTTAACTACCTATTGTCTTGTTTTGAGGTCCTGTGTCATTTTCATTGTTTTGTTGGGTTGGGTTTTATTCTGTTTTGTTTTGTTTTGTTTTGTTTGATTTTGTTATATCTGATGGCATGGGCAGCTATTTCAGAGATAGCAACATATATTATGGCAGCCATTTTGGACTTATTGTTGTCTTGTTTTGAATTCATTTATTGCATTTATTGTTTTGTTTTTATTGTTCTACTCTGTTCTGCTTTGTTTGATTTCTACTATGTCTGAAGGTATCTATAGCTCTTTGAAGACAAGAGGCTTTATGGTAACAAAAAGAGGCTTTATGGTAACTATTCTTGAATTCATATTGTTTTGGAGTCCTGTGTCACTTATACTGGTTTGACATGATTGGCTTTGTTCTGTTTTATTTTGCTTGTTTTTATTCTCTTTAAAATAAAAAAAAGAAAGAAACCTGAGAAATCAAGGGAACATATGGCTATCAGAAGCGTGTCCAGGCCTGGGGGTTAGTTAAGTCATTGGCAGAGCCCTTCTGTAGCATGAAGGAGGTCTTGGGTTTGGTCTCCAGTACTAACAAGTGAAAGAAAGAAGAATGATTATAATTATGAATTTTTAGAGCTCTGTTAATATTTCAGATGGCCCAAGATTCTTCTCAGATGTATGTTTTCAGATGGAATCTGAAGACAAGGGTAGACAGGTAGAGAAGACAGACCTATCTTCAGGGTTGCAGAGGGAATGAAATGAATGCTTGAGGTGATTCTCCTGCCTCAGTCTCCCAAGGGCTGGGTTACAGGTGTGCATCACCACATCTGGCTTTAATGCATAAGGATGAACATTAACTGTGATAACATGAATGGCAGGATGGGATCGAGGGGGCAGGAGAGAATTATTTTTCATTAGCTCTTGTATTGAGTACCATGTATGAAACAGAGTAAATGCACTTTAATAAACTGTAGGAACTAGGAATAATGTGTTTCCTCAGCAAAGTGAGTGTCTTTCTGAGATAGTTCAAAGACTAGACCTTCCTGAAAGTGCAGGCAACACCCAGGATTGCCAAGGAGGGGTCTGTCATTTCCTCTCCTTTCTTGTTGGCCAAGAAGATTCAGTGTATGATATGTCAGGGACCTGGGGCCCATAACACAGGTTGGTTTCTTCAGCTGCCTGCGGGTGCCTGGAGTCCAGCTTCCCCAGTGCCCCAGGAAGCTGCTGCTACTGAATCCTTCTGGACATTTTCCTGCCTTAGTCCAGGGGTTGGAAAACTTCTGTTCAGAGCAAGTGAGTAAAAGCCTTAGCGGAATCTCTTGGTGGAATATCTGTGTGGCCCGGGGTCCTGCCGCAACACCTCCGTTCTGTCCTGAGAGCCTGACAGCAGCTGCAGAGGATAGAGTGGAGAGAGCCTGCCCGTGTTCCCACTGAACTTTATGTGCGCAGGCTGAAATTTAAATGTTAGGTAGTTTTCTGTTTTTCAACCATTTCACAGAAAGAAGCTTTTAGCCGTACAAAACCAGGGAGCCCTGAGGCGGAGGCTCCTAACTGCTATTTGGTGGCTCCCAGGCTGGTCCCATACCGGGAAATCCAGGCCCTGCCTTTGAGGCTCTTGCATAGTGGACCTAATTTATATTGTATCTCTTTGTGGCAGGTAGGTGTCTGGTAAAGTTTGCATTGATGCAGGAATGGTATCAGAACCTCCAAGTACATTATAAAGGAAATATTATAACTTCCAACCTGTTAGCTGTTCCATACACGGAGTCTGTGTTCTCTAAAATCAAAGAATGAATTCTAGGAACAATAGCTGTTAAGAGTAAGAAATATTTATTGAGAGATAGAAAGCTTCTGCAAGAGGGACAGGAAGGAACCCGAACAGGTAGCCTGAGGACCCCACTTATCAGGGGAAGTGTTATAGAGCCAACCAGGTGGGTACAATGTGGGTTATAGCTATGATCAATCGATAAGTTTAGAAGTATAGCTGCTTAGGTGATACTGACCCAGTGGGGAAGGAAGTCATGTGTGAGAGGGCAGGAGAAGAACAAAGAACTTGTCAGGGAGGTGATGAATCCAGGAGTCTTGGTTGCCCACTGAGGTGAATGATGCCTATCTAGATTTTATTAGACCAAGGGTTATCACACATCTCATCCTTTCCTTCAACTGATGCATTTCCAGCCACAATCCTGGTGCATTTTCACCTTTTGTCCTGACTGTCTCAGGAGCCCAGCCCTACCTGGCTGCCTATAATATTTCTACCTGATTTAGCTGTCTAAAATAGTATGAGTTAATCATTGTAGATTTCCTGAATTTCCCTGATAAATCGGTATTTATCAAAATGGTTAATCAGCCAAGATTGCCAGAAAGCAGGGCGGGTCAGGACTGGGCAGGTCAAGGGATAGAGCAGCAGGTTGGCGGGAAGGCAGGATGCTGTAGTGTGGCTATGGGTGTCTGCCACTCAGCACCCCCTCAGGGAACTTGCTGGGAGGAGTGTAGCTGGCAGGCATTTACCAGGTGCTGCACCTCCAGATCTGCCACAGGTTCCCACAGCCATGCCACAGCTCATCAGGATGCTTCCTGCCAAAAACGGGCATGGTAGAAGGGGCAGGGCAGGGCCTGGCCATTCCTGCCCCATGCTGGACATGGCTTTGGGTCACTTTAGCCTGGAACTCTCATCTGCCTGGTTGCAGCTCAAGGCTCCTTCAGCCCCATCTTCCTTTCCCCTTTCATTCACAACTGTCACATCTGTGTGGCCAGCTGCAGCCGCTCCCCAGGCATATTTGCTCCCTTCTTTCAGGGAACAAGTGTCCAATAAATTTATTCTTGTAGAATTCAGATACGCATAGGCACACCCAGGGAAAAGCCTTTGTGAAAATTAGATATATCTTGGTTTATCTGCAATTTAGGATTCCATTCCTTCTTCTTCTTCTTTTTAAAATTCTCTCCTGATTTTTCAGAAGATGAAATCAACAGGTTTAGCAAATATCTCTGCTGACTTTAATGGAACTGATGAACGAATCTCAGTCAAGTGTGAAATTTCTCCCCGAGCTCATAGGTATTCACAGCATGAGACTGTTAATTCCTTGGGGAACTTTTATGTTGAGTTCATTTCTTCAAGTAAAAATTAATTCTCCTTCCATTGTTTGCCCTAAAGGGTAAAGATTTGCAGTCTCCCCCAAGCATTTGGGAGGCCCTGGGGTGGGAGATTCATCTATTTTGTGGTGCAGGTCAGTATTTCCTGCCTTTCGAAGGCTGCATAATATCCTGTCATATGTATCACTACCCCTTGTTTATTCAGTCTTTCATCAACAGACACTCAGGTTGCTTTTCCTTGCTTATTGGGGATATTGCTGCTATGACACTAGTGTTCAAATGTCTCTTCGAGATCATGATTTTAATTTTGGGGGGCATATTATCTGGGCCTTAATGTAGCTTTATTAGTTTCTTGAGTCTATACTGACTGAAAAATATTCTTGAAGATTTTTCAAGAAATCATGTGTTGGTCTGAAAGGGAGTCTCATGTTCTTTGTCTGGATTCTATCGCCTGGCATTTTCAGCCCCTACAAAGGAACGAGAATTAAGACTGTTGTTACTGATTTAATCATATGGTCAAGAGTGGTACCTGATTAAAATTGGAATGCTCTTAGGGAAAGGGGGAAAGTGTACCTGAAGATCAGGCTGCTGGTTCTTACTTCTCACCTTTTCCTGTGTTTTGGTTTTCCTAGTTAACAAGCCTGCTTCCCACAATAAAGACAAAATATTCCATATTCTGTATTTTGACCCCCTTTTGGGTGGGGATAATCATGTGGTAACCACATGACCAACTCAGACTTGCTTGGGATTTCTTAGTTTTAGCACTAGAAGATCTGTGTCCCAGAGTACACTAGGAAATATTTTTCTGATTATAGGACAGAAATATATGAGAAAAGCCCTTTATAATCTCCCTTCCTTCCTGCCCTGGATGAGTTTATGTGAGGTTATGAGGTCTGGATCTCTGGCAGCCATTTTGCTATCATGTGGTGATAGTTTAATGATAAAAGTAAAGCTCCTGAGTGGAAGAGGTAGAAAATCCATACTTGATGGGTTTAATGACATTCTTGAAGTGGATCTGACCCTGAGATTGCCCTCTATTCTCCCCTGAACTCACCTCAACTGCTACCATTGTTACCATGTGTGAGGGACTGAACTTCATAAGTAATCTTTGAGACAAGAACTCTACCAGCCTTGTTTTCCAGATAAAGGAGTTGGAGCTCTATTTGTTATGTAAATTCCCTGAGGTAACATGGCTAGTATGTGTGGGAATCAGGATTGGAACCTAGACAGTTTGCAGGAACCAGCGCAGAGCTGGAAATTGAAGTGTAGCGAAGGGTATGTGTGTTTGTGGGTTGGGGAAGGGTGGGTTGAGAGAACCCTTTCTATTAAAGAGGAGCCACTTTTTCTTCTCCAGTATCTGCTATTGGTTGTAAAATAAAAACCACAACACCACACCATAAATAATTTCCTCCTACCCACAGCCCTCCTGAATGAATCAGCTTCACCTCCAGCCCCTGTGTGCAGACCCAGATAGTTCCTGTGTCAACCAGGAAGCCCCTGCTCCACCCATTGAGAAACTGGAATTCATAAATTCATAGTTCAGCAAGGGGCAAAAGGAATCCTCAGAGTCCAGCAGCTGATGTCCCGGGAGCTATACAGGATACATTAAGGTAAGGATGGTGACCAGATGACTGTACCTTGCTGTTCTGGTCAGCCTACTAAGTGCACATTTAGGAAGTCCTATACTCACCCTGTGGAAGAAGGAGTTTCTTACTTTTTTTAGCAAAGAATTTTTATATCAGCAAAGCTTATTAGGGGTAGAATATGTAATGGTCTACATTATTAAGTGGGTTGCAGAGTTCAATGTGAGCTGGTCTGAAAATGGAAAGTTTTCTCATTTTACACATAGCAAAGTGGCACCACAGGCAGGTTAAAATTAGTGAGGAGCATAAGTGGAGAGTGTTTCAGAAAATTCTCACCTACACAGAGGAAAATGGAGGGTTGTGCAATGAGAAAAGAAGCACCCTAGAGACAGAACTGAATTTGTATGCTGTGGATTGGATTTCAGTCCCATCTTTCAGGTCCTGAATCCCCACCTTCTTCTGTCAGTTTCTGCAAAAATCAACCCTGAGATAGGGATTCATATGCAAATTGTTTGTTAGTAAGTGTTCCCTTGAGGGAATAGAGAGGGGGAAGGAGAAAATTCATTTCAAATGAGGTCCCAGCCTCAGCATGATTCCATGGAGCATTCCGGAGTGGAAATTTCTTCACAGAGTATCCTGCTTCATCAAAAGGAGCTGGGCTTTCACACTCCAACTTGGCTTAGTAGCTCAGGGTAGTGACCAAAGAAGGTCACAGGTGCTGACCATTCGGTGTAAACTATAGGCGTGATGGCATTGAGAGACCTGGTATTTCCACTTGCTCTTTGCATCTCCACAATCACCATGTGGAGGTTTACGGTTTGAATAGGAAGTGGCTGCTGATGGCTAATTTATTGAGGGCTTTATTCCCCAATTCAGCAATATTCAGAGGTGGAGCCTAGAGAGGTAGCAGGACCATGTGGGGCATTAACCTCATTCACCTATTGATGAGTTATAACTGATTGGAATGGGGCCCAGTTGTTAGAAGTAGGTCTCTGAAATCATGCCTGTCCCTAACCACTTATTTTCTCCCTGACTCCTTGCTTTCTCTGCTTCCCAGTTTCTATGAAGTGGGCAATTTTTCTTTACCATACCCTGTCACAATGGTGATTCTGCCTTGGGGTCAGTGGACTACAGACTGAAATCTCTGACACCATGAGCCAAAATAAACTTCTCCTCCATATTATATTATATTATATTATATTATATTATATTATATTATATTATATTAATTATATTAATTATATTATTTATTTTTGGTACCAGGAATTGAATTCATGACCTCATGCTTTCTAGGCAGGCACTGTGCCACTGAACTATATCCTTGGCCTTCTCTCCTAAATTAAATTGTGTCAGGTATTTTTGTTCCAGCTATGAAAAGCTGACCTTGAGAAGATTATGCCTTGCACATTGGTTTTTCCAAGAAGGACAAGAGACATGAAGCATGTAGACACTGTCCTGCAGTAGAGCTGACTCAGCCACTGTAATCCTAAACCAGATGAACTCTAGTCAGTCAGATGGGCTGCACTGAAACCAGAGCTTCTCCAGCCAGCAGGCAGATGAGTGAAAAAGGAAGGGAAGCCTTTCTGTCCATGCCACTGAGGTTTTGTTGCTATTGCTATTTGCCATGCATCATATTGTAGCAATAGCTAACACAAAATTATTGGGATTTTCCAACTTCTAGTGTTTTTTTTTTATTGCTTTGAGATCTAGCCGAACATTCTACCACTGGGTTTTGGGATATGTAAAAAAATCCTAAATTTAAAAAAATTAAACAACATATTTCATTGAAGCTAGTTTAAATGATTTTTCCCTTTCTTGCAACCAAAACTTTTCTATGCTCAGTGACATTGTGCAACCTTCCAGGCTGTAATGGGTGATACATCATGTTAATTTGAGAAGTATAGAAGCTTAACTAAGTGACTAAGAAGTTCTACATCCTAGGGTATAGAGGACATGCCCTAGGGTGGCTGTATATGCCCTATGATGTGTAGTAATAGTTAATTTATTGTGTCACCTTGAGAAGCTCAGAAGTTTAACTAAACAACTCAGCAGGAGGTCAGGGTCCTTACTTTGTAAACATCCTCAGCCTGTGGAAAAGGAAGGCATGGAGATGGTGCGAGTACTATACTGCCCTAGGGCAGGTAACATGCTTACAATATAAGGGAAGAAAAGAGACTTGTTTCCTAACCCCTTTTGCTCTTGTTGTGTTTGCTATGTTCTGATACCTTGAACTGATGCCCCTCAACCATGCCACCTTACCTCACAGCCAGCTGATTATGGACTAAAACCTCTATAAATTTTGAGCTAAATAATTCTTTCCTCTTTTAAATTTGGGTGTTGAATATTTTGTCCCAGCAGTGAGAGAAAATTTACCAAAATGAATTTGGTACCAAGAGTGGGGTTGTTGCTGTAACTATGCCTGACCATGTGATTCAGGAGCCTTTGGGAATGGCTTGTGGGAAGAGTTTGGAAAGGTTCAGAGATGATGCCTGAAAGAGTGGAGCTGTAATGCTTTAGGCTGTTCTGTATGGGATATTCTAGTCAGAGCTCAGAAAACCAAAACTCCAGTAAAAACCAGGTTCAGGAGATTTCTCCTGGTAAGAATGACTGCATTGGTTGCTGGACTTCAGATGACTTGTGTTATGACTTGGCAGAAACTTTGTCTGCATTTAGCTCATTTCCAGAGATTTTGCCTGAGACCAGGATTAAGGATGACAGACTAATTAATTTGGCAGAAGAAATTTCAGAGTAGTCAAATGTTGAGCTTGGCATGATATTGAGGACTTTTAGCCAGATTTATGTTGAGAATCAAGAGCAAGGATCCTAGAATTATTTAAAATGTTTTGAGTTTGGCCAGAAAGGAAGCTCCAGTAAAGCTGTGGACTTCAAAGATAGAGCTGTATAGATCTTGATTGCTGAGAAGGAACAGAACACAAAAGATGGCCTGAGGGTATCACAAGAAGCAGAAAGTCTCCACCCTTTGCAGCTTCAAAACTGCAAAAGTAAAAGACTTTGCTTTAAGGAGAAAGCTGCAGAGCATCTTGTTCCCAAAGGGCAGTGGCCACATGATGTTCCAGAGTGGCAGCAATATACAGAATTTGTTCCTCAGAATTGGATTCAGAGTTCCCAGTGATCCAGGTACTCAACTCCTACAGCCAAGATAGAGGAAAGCCTGTGGAGGGGATAAACTGGACTTTAGAGGGCTGCTGGGGTGTGGTGGTGCACACTTGTAGTCCCAACACTCAGGAGGGTGAGGCAGGAAGATCACTGTGATTTTGAGGCCAGCCTAAACTGCATAGTGAGACTCTGTTTTAAAAAAAGAAGAAACAAAAGAAAAAGAAAAAGCCTTTGACTGGATGCACCAAAGTTGCAGTTCAAATGCCTTTTTTATGTCCTGGATAACTCACTAAAAGAAAGTACCACTGGACAAGACCTAAGGAAGGCCAAAAGCTGAGAAAAGGAGCCTAACCCAGCCTTCTAGTAGAATAAGTTTGCAGGTTCATCAACTCCTGTCACAGAAAAAGAAGTTTCAGGACTAGTCAGTAAGAGGAATTAGAAGAATTTTTTTGGGGGGGTACCGGGGATTGAACTCATAATCTCATGCTCACAACGCAAGTGCTTATGCAGCTGAGCTAAACCTCCAGCCCTGCATTGGAAGGATTTTACCAGGAAAAATTAAAAGATTGACACTAAAAAAATATGTGTGTGTCCTCAAGGGAGACAGAGGATCTTATTTCTTGGAACAGGAAACATTTATGCTTCTCTTGAGGGTGGAAGTCCCAGGAAAATGTGGTCCATCCCTCAAAAGGGAACTGGTCCATGAAAGTTATGAGCCCAGTTGTTTTAAAGACAGATAACATAAGCATTCTTTGAATTTTCTCAACCTGGTTTCTTTATGTTAGAATCAGATACCTGTTCTTTACACTCTCAAATAAGACAATATATGGACTTTCAATATTCTTGAGGAATATTGGGTAAAAGAGAAGGAGCCTAAATTTAGCAAAGGATTGCTGATACAGATCTCCCTGGGTAATTCCAACTGAGGTTCAGACACAGTACTCTTCTTAAATGTATAATTTTAAATTATGATTTCCTAGTCTCCTTCCTACCTATCTTTTATCATACATCAGTCCCATGATGCCACTCAAGAAGATGAGCAGTGGTGAAGAACAGAAAGGGGGTTTTACTCAGTATGGCCATGTAAGAAGGACAAATAAAGAGGTCCAGGGTCTGTCTTCTGGGGGTTCACAGAAACATTGGAGTTTTCTAGAAATGGGAAAAAAGGCAAATATTGGAGTTTGCACAGCTGAGAGACTGGCATAGCTGGCAGTTTGGGTAGTACAGGTCAAGTCCTAATCAGGTTGATCAGTATCTCAAACCAGTTCTGCAAAGTTCTAGGAGAGCCTTCATTGCTTGAGGGGACTAATCTATTCCCATTATGAGGCAACATATACTGCTTATGGGACAGTCCCTATTCCTGTCATGTTGTAATTGATATCCCCAGAGGGGCCACCTTGTATAGGTGGTTTTCAGGGTTCTGCTTTTCCTGGAATCTGAAAGTGACTGCAGGTTTAGGACAATGACTGGTGCCTTCTAACTATCACTCCAGGGTACCTGAAGCTGAACATTGTAAAATCTTGAAGGGGGGTGAGATAAATGTAGGGATAATCAACACTGTATTACAGGCACTGCTTGCGATTAGTATGCCAAATGCAGAGCAGGGATCTGACCCAAAGTTTTAAGGTAATAAAAGTTACAGGCATAAAATGAAGGTAGACATGTCAAGCTTCACCTTGATTTTAATCATCCAGTGGCCATCTGCAGACCCAGCCTCGAGGTCCCAGTTATCCACACAGCTAAAATCTTGGAAAACTGTGTATTCTAAAATTCAGTTTTCAGCAAATTCAGCTTCAGAGAGCCTAATTTTATTTGAAAACTTTTTAGTATTTTTATGTTAAAAATAGAACAAATATGAAATTTGTAAAAATGTAGAAAAATATTTTGAAAAAAAAAACATATGCTAAAATAACCTCATTGGAATTATTGTGAAAATTAAGGAAAGCATATTTGGAGGGAAATACTGGAAATTGTAGGTATCTTTAATGAGGGTTGGACCCTGAAGTATGATTTGGGTGGAGATGCCCATGGTCTTCTCTACCACCCCGGTTGGTTGCTACATCTGTGTTCTGTGCTCTAGGAGGGGCTGCAAATTTGAGAGAGTGGAATTAAGATTGTCAAGTGGACTAATCTCCTCTCTTCTAGGAAGTTAAAAATGTCACCTTTAAAAAGAAAATGGATTTTCCATTGCCACACATTTTTTTTCCCTTACAAGTGAAACTTTCACATTATTGAGTCTTTTTCATTTTATTTATGCAGCTACTTTCCTGAAATTTCCAACTCCTTTAGTAGTTTGACAAAGCCTACTGTCAATTCACGTTCAACTTAGCCACATAATAGTCTCATTTAGGACTGATGAGCAGAGGAAGGAGGGAGCTGTGCCTGGGAGGTTTTTTGACTTCCACCTGCAGTGGAATCCATTTCAGTTGCCAGGTAACAGGTGTGGGGGGAGCGTTCTGGAGGGGAGGGGTTGTGCTTCTCTAAACTATAGAGCCTAGGCTTTCAGGAGCTCCAGTGGCAGCAGTTCACCTCTCTTATCAGAGATTGGGCATTATCCCAGCAGCGCCTCACAATAAACTTCTGAACAAAATTAATTAAAGAAAGGCTTGATAATTTCATTCCAAGCCATTCCAATGAAAGTAATTTCAGATACATAATGCACAATTGGCTTTTCCACTTAACTTCCAAATGAAATTCTCAGGGTAGTTAGTGCCATTTGCATTTATCAGCAAAACCATCAAATCCTCAGGCAGAAGAGACAGACTAGAAATTTTGGGGAAGAAAGTCTGTGAAGTATAGTGGTTATTCAAGGATTTAAATGAAACATGAAGAGGTTATAGGGCCACTTACTATCTTTTTTTTCTTTAAAAAAAGCACTTTAAAAATGAATATAAAAAGGGCTGCGGTAGAAGAAATAAGATTCATCAGACACTGGGTAAAATGGTAAAGGAAAACTTTATTCAAAATTCTAGGCAACTCTACTGCAATAGGGGAAGGAGACTGCATTCAACTTTTTCCCTCTATTCTTTCCCTCCTTCAAAAATGAATATAAAAAGGGCTGCAGTAGAAGAAAAAGGATTCATCAGACACTGGGTAAAATGGTAAAAGAAAACTTTATTCAAAATTCTAGGCAACTCTACTGCAATAGGAGAAGGAGACTGCATTCAACTTCAAATATAAATCAAATAGATTTATAGACAAGGAGCAGAAAATTGCTAAGAAACAGATGGAGGACTCAGACACTTGGGGTAAGGGATGATGAACTTGGTCAAATACGAAGCATGAACATCTAGAAAGATACCAAGGGCAGAGGGTGACTTTACAGGATTTATTCTAACACTAAGCTTGCCAAGAACAGACACAGAAAGCCAAAGTGGAGTCAAGAAGGGAGCCCAGAGAAGCCTAACTAAAATTTGATCTGGAAAGAGTCATTGTCACCAATCTTCAGCTGTTTTGTGATGACACAGTAGAATGAAATCTCATGAGGAGGCTGTAAAGTTGCACATTAGGCAGTAAGGACATTTTCCCTGGGAGCTGCTGTCTGTGAGAGGAATGGGGCTAATGAAGACCACGAAGCCTCACCTGCTGAGCAGCCTTTCCATCTTCACAGTTGCCTCTGTAGTACACAGGTGAGGTGGCCATGCCCCAAGGGGTCTATACCGTCATCATGTCATCACAGCAAAATGTCTGGAGTTGGAGCCCAAGGTTTGGTCAATTGTTATGGGCACTTTCCACCAGAGCTGTGCCTGCTGTTACTCAGCTCCTCATAAGGAGGCTGGCTGAGCTGCCACTGGCCACCACCTAGGAGGAAGCATGAGAAGCTTCTGGGTCAAGGTGAAAGCCTGCCTCAACCCAGGTTCCCTAATGCCGTGCTTCACAGCTGTGCTCCTGCTTGGCTGGCTCAGGCTTGTCCCTGCAGTTATTGCAAATCGAATCTCGTATGCTTTGTTTCTCAGACATTCACATAATTACTTAGTTCTTTCTTCCCAGACCTGATCTGTCCAATTTGCTTCTGCTGGGTCCTTTTTGCCCATACATTTTGGGAATATATATCAGAAGACCATCAACTCCAAAAATTTGATCTTTTGTTTCTAGAAACTCTAAGTGATCTCATCCCTTATGTCTACAATTTCATTATCAATGAGGCACAAGAAGGACATTAACTGATGCTGAAATTAAATTCTGAGAGACCTACAGAGAAACTTCCATAGAGAAGCTACAAAGCACAGGCCATATGAAGTCGTGTGATTGTTGCATCTTTAACCTGGTTCTCAGAAACCAGGACTGGCAGCTGTGATGTTGGTTGCCACATCCAGTGCAGCTCTCAAAATTTTCAGGGTGAAGGGTGGTGAAGAATGAAGAAATACAGACGAGTCAGAATGTAGAAGGCTGAGATCAGGTGGAGCCTTGTTCACGTGGCTTGCCTCAGGTGCTCTTTTTCTCAGAACTGGCCTTGCTCCACCGTAGCACACGTGATTGTTCTCCAATTTCAGCTGCTCCCTCCAGTTGGCGACTTCACCAGCATGTGAGACTGATATGATGCTTAGTAGTACATTAAGGATCATATTAAACACCCAATTGAAAGCCATCCTAACTTGCCACTCACTGCCATCTGCGTTTCCTCCCACAGCAGCAGTGAAAAACCAGTGGCTTCAGCAGCCCAGAAACAGCACTTGGTGGCCCAAATTCACTTGTAGAGGCCTGTGCACAGCTATAGAGATCGATTTCACAAGGTGGGCTTCTCTTCTAGATATCCTGCCTTAGCTTGCTAGATTTTGACTGGTGGCCTGCATTGACCTTGTGGAACGCATGCTCCTCACTATACCAGTGGTAAAGCTTCTGGTCTCTTTCTATCATTGTCCTTCCCTGGATCTCAGCTTCCTCTCAACCTGTCCGGTGTCTCCAGTGTCACATGTTATCTGTTCATAGCTCATTAAAGAACTAGCATGAGTTCTTCCTGGTGTAGATGAATTCTCTAGGCTTAGGAATTTTTAGTTTTCAGCACAGTAGGTTCTGTACTCTCTAACCCTGAAAACTTTCAGGGCATGCAAGATAGCTCTTGCTCACAGAACATGTGACAGCTACTCTAGCCCAGTTCTGTGGGTGGCTCTAGCTAAGTTAATCTCCTCTGTGCTGCAGCCTTTGCTTGGTGCCATTTAAGATCCTGTGTACCTGGGGTGGGGGTGTTGGTGTTGGGGTGGCTGGACAAGGAGCAGCTTTGTTATTAGTCCCAGCCTAAGCTCCTGCTCATACTGCAGATTTTAATTACCAAATCCTTATCAATGGATACCACAAAATTGCTCCACTCCATTTTGCTTCATTCTTATTTCCTTTCAAGAATGCTGACTGAATGCTGTATTCATCCATGTGCTTCTGATTAAGACTCTATCCTTCCCTCTGGGTCAAGTGCCTGGAACTGGATTCCTTCTAGATGCCATATTTTCCAACTGCTTTGGTAAGATGAGGATGCTCCATGGTAATGATCAAGGAGCATATTTCACAGTCTTCCTACTTCTCCATCTTGATGGGAAAATAAATTCTCCACTGGATGGCACCGCCAGATTTCCTATATAATAATAAACATTATCTATTAACAGTTGATTCATACCCATTTTTGTGAGTAAACAGCAAAAATAGAGGTATCATAATAAGTGAATTGGACCTAGATATCTTGGTGTCTTCAACAGGGTATGTGGGAAGAAGTGCTCTTGGTGTGTCTGTGTCTTTCTCAGTCTCAAATCAGATGCAGATGAAGAAATGACTTGAGGTTGGTGATGCTTGAGGAACATACCCTTTCCCTTGGAAAATACCCTCACTGAGTAGTGACCATAGAAGTAAATAAGCAGAAAAGCTTTAAACTCTCATATGCTAATTTCTTCTCAAAATTAGGGCAAGAGTTCAAATGCTGCTTGGTTGATAGGAGTATCCATACCAACAAGCACTTACACCTGGGATCCTAGAAAGCAGTGTAAGTATTCTTGCTGCAAATGCAAAAATCCAAGGCACATTTGGAAAGTTCAGTAGAGTTCCATTTGCACAAAACATTAAGGACATTTATGGGAAGAAACTCACTCTAAGAGTGAGTGTGTTAGCAGTCTAACTGTGTCTAAGGACAATGGGTTAAGCTGGTAGTAGCTCATTCAGATATAATTCCCACACTAAGCCATTCACTCATTTAGAATATACAATAGGTTTTAGTGCATACACAGTTATAAAATGTGAAAAATTTTCATCATCTTCCAAACCTTTTATTCTTAAGCTATCTTGTGCCAATGTCCCTAATTCCTCAGCCTAAGCAAACACCTGTTTTGTATCTTTCTGAATTTGCCTGTTCTTGATACTTCATGTAAATACAATCAGACAACATGTGGTCTTTTGTGTCTGACATTTTTCACTTATCATAAGAGGTTTCAGGGTCACCCCCAGGAAGTCTCCCAGAAAGCAGCATCTCAGGCTGTCTCTTTGGGACCTGAAACTCTTGGACCCGTAGAGTGACCTGGGCTGTTTGGATCGAAAGTCTGTGCAGACCTGCATCTTGGTGCGACTCTTTGGGACTGGTAAGCACGCCGTTCATCCGCAGGGAACTGCCTGGAGATCGGCATCTGGGCTGGGTCTGTTTGGGCCCGTAGCCCCGCCCTTCACCCCCAGGAAGTCTCCCAGAAAGCAGCATCTCGGCCTGTCTCTTTGGGACCCAAAACTCTCGGCGCCGCAGAGTGGCCCGGGCTGTTTGGATTGGGAATATTGTGGAGACTGGCATCTTGGCCAGGTCTGTTTGGGACCAGGAACTTTTCAGAAACCAACATTCTGACCTGACTCTTTGGGACCTGTAGGCCCTTCACTTGCAGGGAACCTCCTGGAGACCTGCCTGGGACAAAGCACAGAGGCCTGGCCTGCCTGAGATTCCACAGGCTCCGGGGTGGCCACACCCAGCATTCGCCTTACAACTTAGGGAGCCAGCATCCCACAGAGGGGAGTTAGGACCCTGTGAGGAAGCCAGGAGCCTGTGGGGGAGCCACTGCCCCTCCAGGAACTGAGGGTGTAACAGGTAATTTGCCACATAAGCAGAGAAAGCTTTGGAACACTGCTCAAAGTAAGGAAATATAGAAAAATGACAAAAGGAAAGACCAAAAGGCAGGCTCAAAGCCCTAGCCCTCCCCAA
>PVJX010038534.1:0-16271 GCA_004027295.1 Dolichotis patagonum
TTTCTTGTAGACAGCATATGGTTGGATGTTGTTTCCTGATTCATTCTGCCAGTCTGTTTCTTTTGATTGGCGAGTTGGGTCCATTTACATTAATTTTTGTAGCTGTTATATATTGGTTTATTGTTGACATGTTATCTTTCTGCTGTTGTGTCTTTAGCTTTCCATTCTGTTTAATTGTCTTGCATAATGGTTTTCTCCCGTGTGTATCTATAATGTCTTTCAGTATTCTTTGTAGGGTTGGTTTGGTGTTCATGAAGTTCTTCAGCTGTTCTTTGTCATGGAAGTATCTTATTTCTCCATCCATTTTGAAGGACAGTTTTGCAGGGTATGTCATTCTGGGTTGGAATTGGTTTTCCTTTAGGATCTGAAATACTTCACTCCATGCTCTTATTGATTTCATTGTTTGTGTTGGGAAGTCTGCCGTGATTCTGATAGGTTTTACTTTATAGGTGATCTCTCTTTTCTCTCTAACAGTTTTTAGTATTCTATTCTTATGTTGGATTTCTGGGATGTTGATTATTATGTGTCTGGGTGTAGTTTTATTTTGGTTATGGATGTTTGGAGTTCTATGTGCTTCACTTATCCAGATGTCAGTTTCTCTTCTCATGTTTGTGAAGTTTTCAGCTATTACTTCTGTAAATATCCTCTTGATATCATTTGGGCTGTCCCCTTCTTTTTCATTTATCCCTATTAATCTTGTTATTTTTCTTTGCATCATCTTGCAGGTGTTGAATTATTATTTCCCAATTCTTTGTTATTTTTAAAAGATCTTGTCTTTCCTGCTCACTGGCTGCAATCTTATCTTCGAGGTTTGAAATTCTATCTTCAGTTTCATTGAGCTGGTTTTTACAGCTTTCAATAGAATTTTTGATTTCCTGTATATCTCTTTTAATCTGCTTTATCCATTCTTTTTGTTTCTTGTATTGTTCATTCTGTGATTCTATCTGTTTGCTTTGTTCCTCTAATTTTTTAGCTGTGTTTTCAGTGGATGCCTTCACTATTTCTTTCACTATTTTTATCAATTCTTCTTTTACCTGGGCGAGTATTTCTTATTTGAATTTCTCCATAGCTTTCCCTATTTGCATATTTATTTCATTTGATATAATTTCAGACATTTCAGGTGTATGGCTTCTTTTTTCTTCTATGTGGATGGCTTCTAAGCTTTCTTTTGGATGGCTAGAGATTTGAGCCTGCCTTTTTGTCTTTCCTTTTGTCATTTTTCTATATTTCCTTGCTTTGAGCCGTGTTCCAATGCTTTCTCTGTATGTGTGGTGAATTACCTCTTGCACCCTCAGTTCCTGGAGGGTCAGTGGCTCCCCCACAGGCTCTTGGGTTCCTCACAGGATCCTGACTCCCCTCTGTGGGCTCCTGTCTCCCTAAGTTGTAAGGCAAATGCTGGGTGTGGTCCACCCGGAGCCTGTAGAATCTCAGGCAGGCCAGGCCACCGTACTTTTTCCCAGGTGGGTCTCCAGGAGGTTCCCTGAAAGTGAAGGATGGGCCTACAGGTCCCAAAGTGTCAGGCTAAAATGCTGATTTCTGCAAGGTTCCTGGTCCCAAACAGACCTGACCAAGAAGCCAGCCTCCACAAAATTCCCTATCCAAACAGCCCAGGCCCCTCTGTGGGTCCGGGAGGTTCCTGGTCCCAAAGACTCAGGCCGAGATGCTGGTCTCTGGGAGATTTCCTGCAGATGAAGTGCGGGGCTGTGGGAAAAGACAGACCTGGCCCAGATGCCAGTCTCCAGTAAGTTCCCTTCAGATGAAGGGCGGGCCTACCAGTCCCAAACAGTCAGGCCCAGATGCTGGTCTCTGCAGACTTTCAATCCTCTTCTTTCTTACAATATGATTTTAGTTGAAAGAGAACATTATAATTTATACTTCCCTCTGTATTCCACTTTGGCTCTAGGGGGTAGGTAGGCCATGCAACCCTGCAGAGAAATACCAATTGTCTCTTTTTCAACATGGAGGAATCTAACCTCTTCCAGTGTTTAAAAATGCATTCCAAAGGAGTAAGTGGTTTTGGCATTGAGTTTACCCATATCTGTAATGTAAAAGCAACATGTAAGACTATGAAATTTTTTGTAACAGGAATTGAACTCAGAAAACTCTGCTGACCTCTCTTTAGCCCTTTAGTGCTAAATACTTTGAAATTGAGCTATCTGACTCTGTAAAAAGGAGATAACTAAGGCATCCCTTATTATTCTTATTTGATAATACCTTCAAGGTATATCATGGATTGACTCTGCTCCAAGGCAGGTGGATGCCATCTGGAGAGCATGGAAGATAAAATTTGGCAGGCCTATCCACCCTCAACCTGGTGCATAATCTTTGTCTTCCCTGATAGCTCATGAACTTTGTTTCCATAAGGAATACTTAAAGAAGGAAGTATAACTTTGTAATAAACTACTTTGCTCATTGGAAGGGAGCATACATTAAAAGGTGAGTTGGAAGTAGGATGCTTTTCTCCTTTCCTCTACAGATAGGTAGAACAATTGACTGGAGAAGCCTTACCGGTACACTGAGCAAGGGAGTCTCCCGGCATTTTTCTCCCACTTAATTATCTAGGTAACCTTTCCTAGTAACAGGATAAGGCTATACTTCTTTTAAATTTCTACATCTTTGAAGCTCACACGTTAAATTTACAAATCATTATCTAGCAATCACAGTTTATAGGCATACAGAAAAGAAAAGCCTGTTTACTCTTAACTAACATATGTAATGCATAAATCCTTTTCTACTGCCTATTGTAAGATGTAAACAACTGATAAAAGCTACCTCAGGGGGCTGGGGATTTAGCTCAGCGGCATAAGCGCCTGCCTTGCAAGCAGGCAGTCGTGAGTTCGATCCCTAGTACCGATAAAAAAAAAAGCTACCTCAGTCTTATCTCTGAAGATATGAGTAATCTAACTAATCTGAAGATCCACTGAAAGGCTTAGTGAGAGTTCCTGGTCTACTAGCAGAGAAATAAAGATGATAGATAAATGGAGATTTTCAGTGGTCATGAGCAAATGTCCACTGGGGAATCTTTGAGTGTCCACCAGAGAGTTTCCCTGGCCATGAGTCCTTAGTTCTCAGTTTCTGTAAGCTCAGATAAGCAGACATCAGTCTCCAGAAAAGAATCCAGCTGTCTGTCTGGTCAACATTCCATTGATCCTATTGGCCACTGACTTCAATGGGGACTCACCAAACAGATGCTAGGGAAACATGTCCTCTGCTTTTGAGGGTGGCAGCTGCTATAAGAGAAATTAATTAGCTGGCAGAGTAACCACTGTTCATCAAAATTCTATAAAGGATAGTTAAAAAGCCTGAGCAGGATAATTACCTACTGCTCTATTACTTTACAATAAATGTTTTAAAATTCACAACTTGAGAGATTGGAGAGCCTCCTTATTCTAATGTGTTTAGGTCCCCTATGTGTGCTGTTTCCCTGGGATAACTTCTTCCACTGTCATAGGAAGCTAGTTTTTCCCACTGTGTCTCAGGTTTAATCTCCAAAAGAGATTTGCCCAGAACACTGAGCCAGAACATGGTTCTTATGTTTTTTCTCATGGATGGGCACAATTCTGATCAATGTCTCATTTGACCCAGAGATGGGGTATGTGTCCTTTATCTAAGATGACTTCCCTGTCTTCAGCATTACCAAATGCTCATCTTTTATGGGATTAACTAAGATAGTCTGGAGTTTTTTCTGACTTTACATGCCTCTATAAGGAAAATATAAAAGTGGGAAATGAGTAGAGGTAAAGTCAAAGTTAGAAAACTGAAGCAAAACACACTTGACATTTCCTCTGGATTATAGAGGAGGATCAGAGCCAGTCTGTCTCAGTAAAACCTGTACTCCAAGACTTAAGACCAGCCACAAACCTAGTGCTGCTTAAATGGTGGAAGGAGTCCTGGTTTTGTATTTTAGGCATGTATGTTTTCTAAGTCTGAGCTAGATTTCCATTTAAGAGAACCATTTTTCAGAAGTTTACATTACATCCTGTCAGAGGTGTACTAATATTTTTCTCTAGTGCTCTTTTAATTTCAGTGAAGCAAGGAGCACCATCAACTTTAGAAACCAATTTAAATTTAATTTGTATAAGAACAAACAAATAACAATATGCCATTAAAGAAATATCATAAATTTCACATGTTTTAACTTAGATTTACATTATTTTAATAAAACTATATGAGACAAAGCAATGAAAAACAATAGGCAAATAGCAAGCAATTATCACAATGAGTTATAAGCAACTGGAAAAGACAAAGCAAAATTTGAAGCATAAAAATTTGTTACCTAAACAAGTCCCAGTCCATATGTATGAAAAAAAAGCAAACTCTCACTTCCATCCAGTGATCTCAGTGGATTACCTCCAAATGACATAGGGGAATGAAATTCCTAACCTACTATGTCTGGTACAAGCTTGTGTTCTCTAAAACTGAAGAATGAATTTTAGGAACAATGGAGGTGAAGAATAGTATATATTTATTGAGAGAAAGAAAGCTTCTGTCTGAAGAGAGACAGAAGGGGTCCGAGCAGGTTACCAGGGACTCTGTATTTTCCAGGGACTTTTATAGAGCAAAATCATGAGATTCGATAGGTCAAAGGTGGGGAAAATGTGAATTTTCTTTTTTTAAAATAATTTTATTTAAAGAGAAAACAACAAAACAAAACAAAACAAAACAAAACAGAATAAAGGGTAGCAACAATACAGTATTCCAAGGATAAAAGGAAAAGGACAACAACAAAAAAACCTAAGAAATTATTACTTGAAAAATTACATACTGACTTCTTGGAAATAGTTGTTCAAATTACAAAGTTAGAACATGTAAAGTAGACATTCAAACAGTGAGACTGTTAACAGTTCTGCTCCATGATCTGACAAAAACAGCAATATGGTCATCCATCTTACCCACTCAAATATACATGCAACTATATCAAAAGGGTAAAATTAAACACAACAAAATGGAACAAAGCAGAACACAAGAAAGCAATGTAAGAGACAAAAATTTCAAAACTAGACAATCGGAGACATTCACTCTCTATCATATTGACTCTTGTCTTCTTCCAAATAGTTGTCCATATTGTCACATACAGGGAATTCACATGAAACAACCTAGTAAGGAATTGATCTGAGCAGGAAGAGGAGGGCATTTCAGGTCCTCAAGACCAGACATTAGGGAAACCAAGAATGGCTGTCACAGTGTCTCTCATTCTCCTCAAAACAGCTGTCCATATCTTAATGTGTGTTGAGCTTAAACAAGGCAAAGCAAGCTAAGATCACTTTGAACAAAAAGTGATAGTTTTGCTGGACTTCACATCATGACATTATGGAGTAAGCACTGGGTATTGTAGTGTCTCTTTTTCTTCAAAACAGTTGTTCATTTCAACATGTGTTATATAGTTTGTTCTCGTAAACTGTTTATAAGCTGTACACATGCATGAGTCTCTACATGTATATATATCATTTCTGTATTAGCAGGAAAAACAACACAAAGCAAGATAAAACAATTCCTAGAAAATCATGAGGCAGAAAAGTCACATAAAACTGCAATACAAGGTGATCTACAATGGTTACCATGGTGTCTCAGCAGTGTACAACAACATTAATAAAAACGAAGCATTGGAGACATTATAAGACTTTAAAAGCAAGTAATAATCAATCCAGAGTGGGTATCTTAGTGAATCTTGTCATCTTCAGTGTAGTTGCCTATACACTTAGACTTGATACTATCCATCATAACAGATTTTTAAAAAATCAGTCAATACAAAAAATGTGAATTTTCAAAATGGGTATAAGATGATCCAGACTTAATCCCTAAGGATTTTACTTAAGGGGGTGCTTGCATTTTTCTTGAGATCTGCCCCACAGCAAAATGTGTGTGTCTTATGTTTTGAGATCTGGCCCACAGCAAGAGGTGTGGGTCTCCTCCAAGATCATCAGATATCTGGTCCTCTGTATGAGCTTCCTCGAGGGCCTGGCCCTGTCTGACTGCCTATAATATTTCTAACCAGCTCAGCTGCCTGTAACAATATGACAATAGCAACCTGGACAGTTAGATGGTAGCTGCTGGTGGTCTACCTAAAATGGAAAGATAAACAGTTAAATCTCTTAGCTTTTTGCTCATCTAACATTTTCCATCCATGTCCCACATAATTTGAATCTGGTACAAATGTAATATGCCTTATGAGAATGCTATTATATGATGCAAAACACAAAGGAAAGAGCAATGAATGAAATCAAGGAAAAGCAGGTCTGGCCCAGCCTGAATTGCTTAAGTGTTGTACAAAATAATTTTCTCAGTTATTTCACTGTAATTTTAACCAAATGCATTGTTTCATAACCTCAAATTTGCTCAACTCTCAAATTCGTCATTGTGTTATTTCCAAGATTAAATGAAATAAGAAAGTTAAAGTGTTTTCAAAAACTTTCAAAACAGAACACTATTATGGTTTAGATTTAAAATGCCCTCCAAAATTCTCACATTTTGAAAGGTAATTAGATCATGGGGAGTTACATTCACCAGTGGATCCATCCATTGATGAATTAAGTATTTTATGTGCTATTAGAAGTTGACATCTGGTTAGCACACTGGGCCACTGAAGACCTAAAGTAAAGGGGTTTATTTTTACACCTGTCTCCTTTTTTCTTTTTCTGTTTTCAGGCTGCCATGGAGATGAGCAGTTTTCATCTAACATGACTATCCACCATGCAATTTCTACCTTGAAGCCAGGCAATCATGGACTGAACCCACACGAAATTGAGCCAATAAACTCCTCCTTTATATTGCAGATAACGTGTATTTCATCCCATGATGAGAAAGTAGCTAATAATAGTATAGTCCCCAAATGAAAACAATTATTACTACTGTTGTTCTGCTATTATTATTATTATTATTATTAAAATGCAGTTATTATATTATTATAATCACCTCTTCAATTTTCTTCCAATTAGAATCTTATTTTAATATCTGGTTCAAATGTCATGATTTAAACTTTTATGGTATTGTTTCTGCAAGTAATTTTCTCTACTCTAAATTCCTATAGTATATGTTACCTGATTTCTTGGCATTGTCTTTGTTTATTATTTGACTATATGCTTTCACTTTTAGCTACACTATAAAGTTCCAAAATATTAAAAATCTTATTTATATTTATGTATCACTCCCTTAGGATCTAGTACAGTGCACCATCCTAAAAAATGCATTATGAACATATGCTGAAAGATTCAATTTATCACCATCTACTGTAACTATAATGATATATGGACAAAACTCTTAACTAATAACTATCATTGGGAAATGTGAATTTCTAGGACTTACACTTTGCAGAATTATTAAGTTTCATATTAGTTTGTATTTATAAAATGTTTATAAATTAACCTGGAAAATTTTTAGAATAAAAAAAAAGTTTTTAGGTGATATAGCTCAGTGGCATAGCTCCTGCCTAGCAAGCATGAGTCTTGAGTTCAATTCCAGGTACAGAAAGAAAATTAGTATAAAACTAGTAATAATTGGTCTGCTCCTCATTGCAGTTTTATGTGTACTCAGAATTTACCTTTAGAACTTTCAATACCTGCTGCATATAACTAAAAGTGGCTGGTAAGCTGAATATAGACATTTGTTATTTCTGATATCTATGCATACTTGAAAGCAAAAATACAATTACAATGTGCACTTATAGTGCCCAGCATTATTTCAGAAATTTTAACATTCCACATGCAGTCAAATAATGCACAAAAGGAAGTGACTGTTGTCTGGCAAGCCGCGGCCACCCCAGGGCAGGGAAACAAGAAGCAACTACATTTCCTGAGATCCACGCCATGTTGGAATTTAGGGCACTGAGCCAACCAGTAACCAGCCTGCCGCCCTGGTAAGTGACTGTGGCCTGGGGCTACCAGGGGCACAGGCTTAGAATCAAACATACCATACCCCCAAAAAGTCAGGATCCAGGGATCTGGGTATCTCTTGGGAGGGGACCATAATTGATACAGCAAGTGGGGGGAGTTTCCTTCTACTATCTCTGAAGGCAGATATTTTTATCGCCATTTTGCTTTGTCCTGATTAATGGTGTTGCTCTATGCAATATTCTGTTTTGATGTGTTCTATAATGTTGTGTATTTCTTTTGATTTTACTGTACCTAATAGAAGAACAACTATTTTGAAGATAACAAGATATACAATGGTGCCTATTATTGTTGTCCTGGTGACCTGCTGTGATGTTCTGTGCCAATTTCACTATGCTGTCTCAATTGGATTTATTCCATTCTGTTTTATTGTATATTACTACCTCCAAGTTACTGAAAATTAAATAAAAATAAAACAATAGGACATGATAAAACAAGGTAACAAAATACCTCCAAAAACTCCCAACTCCATCAAAGCTGATCCATGTGACATGGATGACGAGAAACTCAAAAACAAAACAACAGAATTATACAAGGTGATTAAAAAGGAAATCACAACAACAAAACAGATCAATAATTTACTGAGCAAGCTAAAACATGATATAACTAAACAGATAATGTACTTAAAAATCAAAAGGAGGAAAAGAAAATGCACTAAATGATACAATAGCATGTATGTTTAAGTGTGTAGGATTGATAACCATATTACCAAGATTTTATTGGATCATTGAACAGAGCTGTTTACAATGTCACTGTTTGTTCACTTTGTATGCCTTAATTTTGTAACATGAACAACTATTTCTAAGAAGACAATATGTAATTTATCAAGTAGTGGTTTCTTATAGGTTTTTTTTGGAAATTATTATTTCTACCCTTTTTTTTCTGTTTTGCTTTTTTCTCTTTAAATAAAATTTTTAAAAAATAATGTGTGCTATGCAATAAGTTAGTTATGATTCTTTATGTGCTTTTAATGAAAGTTCTTCAGTTTTATTCATATAAGTAGTAAAGCTACCTCATACTGTATTTTACTTTGATTTCATTTTTTATAAAGGTTGCAGTTGTGTTTTAGTGATTCATTTTAATTTAAAAACTAATTTAGGTGTGTCAATAAGTAAATGAATGCTCCATTCAGTAAAGAAGCCTGTTTGAGAATGTAGTTATTATTTATTATATCTGTAATAATAAAATTGAAATTAAAACTCCCATATTTTCATTTTAGATAAACAGATTAAATAAAATCCATTCTTTTAACACTGCTAAAAAATAATGCACAAAGGAAATTGACATTATATATGTAATTCATGAGGGTACTATCATTACTTTGAAATGTACAACTTTATATTTCATGACATATCTCTAAAACTTACTGTGAGTGATATAGGGGAACAAATTTCCAGACTTACTATATGTCCAGTACAAGTTTATTTTGTGAAGAATAAATTTTAGGAGCACGAGACTTTAAAAGTATGCTTTTATTCTATTATCATTGGTTCTATCATGTTGTGTCTTAGTGGGATTTTAATATATGTGATAGAATAAATATATTTTTTTACAGAAAATAAGATATTATAGTATCCATTGATCATTTTCTGTTATTTGGTTCAGAATACCCTGTAATTCCTTCATTCTCTTGAATGGTTTTATACTATTTTGATATGTTTGTTATCATTGTATTTGAAGTCATGCTCAACTATTACAAAGAAAGAAACATTATGGGTAGCTACTGTTAATATCTGGTTGTTTTGTTGTAAAGTGCTGTGTTGCTTATGTTGTTCTGTTCTGATCTGCTTTGTTCTGCCCTCTTTCATTTTATTCTCTTTAAAATAAAAAAATTTAAAAAAGGAGAAATATTTATTGAGAGAATGAAAGCTTCTGTCTGAGAGACAGACAGAAGTGGTCCCTAGTAGATTGCCAAAGATTTTAACTTTTTCTAGGGATGTTCATAGAGTAAAACTTTGAGGTGAGGCAGATCTAAGGTGGGGAAAACTGGGAACTCACAAGGCAGATGTGCATGATTGGGACAGTACTATGATCAAACAATCTGATTAATTCTTTAGGTAAAATTGACCAAATCAGGAGCAAATGGGGAAGTGAGTGAAATAGCAATTAAGTATTCTTATGGATCAATGATTCTTCCTGCATGGGGTTGGAATAGTGATTCTTGGCTTCTCAAGGTAATCCATACTTAATCCATATTGTCTATACTTAGGGTATAGCTGCATCTGTTTTGCTTTCTGTCTTGAGATCTGGCCCACAGCAAGAGGTGTGTATGTCCCTGCCAATGTCACAATACATTTGGTCCTCTATGCTGTCTTTTTCAAGGGCCTATTCCTGTCCTTGACTGCCTATAATATTTCTAACTACCTCAGCTACCTTTAACATTTCTCCCTCTGAAGAAGTATTCCAAACTGCCATGAGCGAGAAATGGGTGATGACTGATCTGCCATCTTCAGGTTGCAAAAGGTCATAGTTTGTCATTGGCAGTCAGAGATACTCTACAGTGGGTCTATTTAAAGACCCTCAGTAGACACCAGGCAGTTTCATCTTGGGTGGACATACAGCTTTAAATCTGGAGGAAAAATACCCAAAGAAACAGTTAAGTATACGTGGCCCAAATAATAGAATCAACAAGATAATTATGAGTATAGTTAACAAAGATTTCCAACATGAAGAGCCAGTAATGACTTCCCATTAGGAGGAAAAGGATAAGGTCCAGGAAATTCAGAATCTGATATGTTATTTGTCATCTAATATCTTGAACAGTTAAGTGAGATATTGGCAAAAGGATAAGAAATATACAAACATTTAGTTTTTATAGTTGCATAAGTACCTCCCATGTTGTTAGAATGCCTAATGCCATCTGATTTTGGAGGATGATTTTTTATTAATTTTACCTTTTTTATTTATGAGAGATCAGCCACAATATCATTTAAGGCCTGTTAATTAAGGACTCCTTATGCATCATATAACTTTATTCTAGATAAGATCTTGTGGATCCCAATGAAATAAATCTAGCATATTTGTTATCAGTTTCATCTGTATGATGCCTTGAGTTTGGCACCTTCTAGGCAAGGATTAAATTTAATCATACCATGTATATAATCAAAGCATGAGCAGTAGGGCTCATAGTTAAGTTTAGAAACTGTTTCTAAACTATAGCAATTGTACCTCATTGGCTCTTAGTTCTTTTTTGATGGAGTCTGATATTATGTTATAAATCCTTCTGACTTTAGTTATAATTATCTCTAAATTTGATTACCTTATGAGGACCAGATTGATACATTATTTTGGCACATGAGAAACTTTCTTAAGTTTTATATATGAAAATAGCATGCAATATACTTGTAAAAACCAGTCTCAACATATTTTGATTAGTTAGCTACTTTGATTAGTTAGCAACTATATATATATATATATATATATATATATATATATATATATATATTACAGCATTTTGATAGGAGAAAATCTTTCTGGGATTGAAGTCAGGCTTTTAGGTATAACTAAAAGAAAGAGTGAAGATAAAGTGATTGCAATTACAGTTTAAGCAACATATTATTTTGGTTGATGTATTGAGTTACAATTCCTGGAAGGAAGGTTAAAGTTGAGAAGGACAAAGAGATGTATACCAATGTCCAGCAATTGGCTGGTTTGTACTTCTTGTTGTGATTACTCAGGGTTCCTCCATGGAGGTGATAGGCAGAGATGACAGTCTGACCAGAGGTAGGAGATGAGTGCCCTAAGGCCCTTTATTCCTACTGGAGCAGCTGATAGGTTGTATCTGAACTTTGGGGCCTTGGCCTCAGAGGGCAGTTTGAACAACTTTGCAGTTAAGGCATGGCTTGTGGAGTTTCCTAGGGCAGTCCCTGTTAAGATGGCCTGGCTTGTGGTAGTGATAACAGGTTAGTGTAGCCTTCAAGGTCCTTTTGGACTTTAAGTTCAAGAATCATCTTGGACCTTGGAGCCCCATGAATCAGACTTAAGATCTGTGTTTTATAAGGCCATAATAAAGGCAGCCTTTTTTTTTGGTCTCTTTGTTTTCTCTCTTTGGCTTTCACCCAGTACTGATTATAGAGTACAAGGGAGGCAGTTTTTACTGAAGTACCAAGTGAACTATCTGGATCAAAGTTATCTTTTGTGACATTTTCTAAGGTCTGTAGTTAACTCAGTGATAAACATGTCTTTAAGGAAAATCTGTTCTTCCTTATCCTTAAAACTAGAAGGGCAAGTAAGGGAATCCTCAAGTTCAGTAATGGTGGGTGCAGATTTGATTAAGGCTGTCTTGTCTTCAGGGTCCAAATGTTTGGAAGGAGTGATCTCAGGCTCATTTATTAGAGGCACTAATAAAACTATTATGTTTTATTTATGCGTTATTTAGGCGGCAGGCTGGTTACTGGTTGGCTCAGCACCCCAAGTTCCAGCATGGCGCGGATCTCAGGAGACACTCTTGCTTCTGGTTTCCCGCTCTGGGGTGGCTGCGGCTTGGCAGACCACAGTCACTTTGCAGGGTGGCAGGCTGCTTACTGGTTGGCTTGGCGCCCCAAGTTCCAGCATCGATCCATTTAGTTTTTCATTTTGTGCTTGTTGATTGGCATGGGTCTAGTTTCAGTCTTCGGCATGGGGAAAGCCAGTTTTTCCAACACCATTTATTAAAGGAGATATCCTTCCAGTGAACATCTTTAGCACCTTTGTCAAATATCAAATAGCTGACTGTCTCTGTATTTGCATCTTCTAATCTGTTCCATTGATCCTCTGGTCTATTTCTTTGGCAGTACCATACTGATTTTAGCACTGTGGCTTTGTAGTATAGCGTCAAGTCAGGAATTGAGATGCCTTCTGCCTTACCTTTATTGCCCAGAATTGCCTTTGCTATTCTAGGTTTTTTCTGTTTCCAAATGAATTTTAGGAATATCTGTGAGGTATGTAATGGTTTTTATTGGTATTTCATTAAATCTGTACAAGAGTGTGGGGAGTATGGCCATTTTCACAATGTCAGTTCTTCCTAGCCAAGAGCAGGAATATCCTTCCATTTTCTAATATCCACTTCAATATCCTTTTTTAGCATAGCAAAATTTTCATCATATAGGTATTTTACATTATTAGTTAGATTGATTCATAAGTATTTCATTTTTTAGATGTTATTGTGAAAGGTGATATTTACATAATTTCTCTCTCCGTGAGTTTTTGGTTTGTGTACAGGAATGCTATTGATTTTTGAGCACTGACTTTGTATCCAGCTACACTGCTGTATTTGTTTATTGCCTCTAGTAGTCTTTTAATGGAATTTTTTGGATCTTCTATATCATGTCACATGCAAATAGTGATAATTTAACTTCTCCCTTTCCTGTGTTTATTCCTTTTATTTCTCTCTCTTGTCTGATTGCCCTGGCTAGTGTTTCCAGAACTATATTGAATTGGAGTGGTGATAAGTGTACATCGTTGTCTTGTTCCTGATTTTAGAGTGAATGCTTTCCATAAAAAGTTCTTTTTACTTCGTGTGGCACCTATTCCAGTTAACTTGTGGGGAAGAGATTTATTACAAAAGGGGAAATTAATTTTGAGCAGTGATTATGAATTTAAAACTAAACAAACCTGTTCCAATTTGGAAACTGAACAAACATTCAGATCTTAAATTAAGAAAATGATAATTAAAATGGGATATCAGAAAGACAAATGACTAGGAAAAAATTTACAAGGAAACAAAGAGCCTGTTAATATTATAGCTAAAAATGACAGACAACGTATCAGATATCAGAAGGATTTTTGACAAGGCCCACTGATGCTTCCCCCCCAAAACAGCTCTGAATTTACAATGGAAAAACAAGGAGACTGTTTGGGTAGATCAACAGCCCCTTACAAAGGAGAAGCTAACTCAATTACACAAATTAGTTTAAGAGCAATTGCATCTAAGATATTTAAAAAGCTCAGTTAGTCCTTGGAATACTCCTGTCTTTGTTATTCCAAAGAAGTCAGGAAAATGGAGATTGTCACAATATTTAAGATCTGTAAATGCTTGCTTACTTCCTCTGGGGGTGCTATATCTATCCAGGACTGCCAAATCCAACTGCAGTTTCCAGACAGTAGCCTCTCATCATATTTGATTTAAAAGACTGTTTTTTTAACATTCTTATTTTTCCCACAGATAGACCAAATTTTGCCTTTTCCATGCTTAATTTAAACTTTAAAAGATTAATACAGCTAATAACCTGGAAGCAAGGTTATGCTTGTGTCTTAACAGGTGAAAAATCCATGAAAAATATTCAGCCCTGATGGAAGACATAACCAATGCTGCAGACAGCCTTAGGTGATGGTTCCATCGACCTGGGCCCAGGGAGACCTGCCAATCAGACATAAAATTGACCCCCAGTTCCCCCAAGAATCCAGGAGAAAAGACAAGTGATCCACTGGAACAACATCTCAGTAGTGATTTGTGAGGCTAGAGATATTGTCACCAGAAGGGAAATTCCATCAACCCCTGAAAATCTTTGGTTGCCTTAATGGCTCTACTGGCAGTACCTGTATATATGATACCAATCTCAGGAATGGAATAATGGGATTATGTCTCTGATCCAGCACTACTTAGACCCTTTACTTGGGCAGATTCTCCACCTGAGATTTATCATGAACTAGACTTGAATTCCTAAATTGTGCCATTACAAGGTCACTCATTTCTGAATAACTCCCTTGTATTATAACAAAGTTTTGCATCCTTGGGAGGATATAAAGAAGCATATACAAGGAGCTATCCATAAAAATGTCACTATGAATTCTGATTCACTCCAAAGGAGGTGTTGTCCATGTCCCAAAAAAAACAAAAATTTGATGAAGAAATTCAGGATTGTGACAAATGTTCTGATGCCTTAGTTTGTGGAAGAGGAGCCAAGATGGGTTGACTCCTAGACAATATTCAATCATGACTTACCATGATCCAGCTTTACTACAAAAACAAAAGGGAGGAGATATTGGAGACCACTACCCAGTGGCTCTGAGCAGGATTTAAAGTTAACTAATTGGCTTTCTATGTTTAACTGTGAGTCTGCCCTAGGCCTAGGCCCCTTTCTTGGAGACAAGAGCTGATTCATAGTAAGTGAACCTCTATGAATCACTGGTCCTGGCTGAGGCCTGTAGTGGCCTGTGTGGCCAGAGGTACCTCAAAGGCCACAGGCACAGACACATGGGTCAAACATCAATTAAATAGAGACTGCAACTGGAGGAATTATTCCTACTGTCTCATTTCTAACATGTCTTCATGATAAGGCAGTTCTACTCAACTGACTTGATTCATTACTTGGAGACATCCTTGAAGTGACTCTTAAGGACCTATTCATTGCTTGCACTTTCCACAGTTTCCCTGCCCTTTGTTGTTGGACCTCATAAAAAATGGGTGCTCCAGAGAAGTCTGTGTCTTAGCCCTCAGAGTCTTGAGCTCAGATACAGGGTTTTGACCTTCCTGGAGCCCTAAAATCATACCACATGTCTCATTTTATTTAAACCTCTACCATACACTCATTTGGGAGATCAGGGATCTAGGTCAGGACCTCATATTCACATCCTGACTTGGAACCAGTAAACTGTGGCCTAAAATCTCTACAAACTATGACAAATCTTCCCCACCCTGAACTTTTGATTTTGAGAATCTTATCTCAGAAATGAGAAAAAGTAACTAAGATGGCATGCTTCTGAGATAGGCATCTAGTTAGACCTACAAGTATTAGAATACATGAAGGTAGCTTTATTGAGTGGGTAGATGGAATAGGGTTGTCAGAGAATGAAACACTTGGATGGGAAACAAAGAAATCACATTTTGACAATGGAAGACCAAAGCGAGAGTGGTATAAATGTATGTTTCCTCTTCACACTCACCTCCACTTTTTTATTCATTGGGCTTTTACTTCTCTCCTTTATTTTTAAACCACAAATTCCTAGAATGGAGATCTTCAGTGTGGGAATGAAAAACAGTAGCTTCAAATATAACACAAATATGCTAACATTAATTTATTATATTTTTTAATGTATGTGGTGTACTATGAATTAAAACCAGGTCCTTCACAATGGACTACACTCTTAACATTTTTTTCTTTTATTAAAAATTTTTTTACTTTATTTTAAAAGGGAGTAAAATTAAACACAACAAAACAAAACAGAATGGAACATAAGAAAGCATAAAATTCAAATCTAGACAACCACAGATCTTCACTATCTGTCATATTGTCTCTTGTTTTCTTCCACATGGTTGTCCTTATCTTTGCATGTGGAGAACTCATACTAAATAACATAGCCAATCTTTTCACAAGATGTGCAGTTCACTGGCTCCCACTTGCTAGGAAGGGGGGAGAGGGAGGGGGGACATGGGATGGGGGACAGGATGACATGAGATGTCTGATT
>PVJX010038535.1:0-16270 GCA_004027295.1 Dolichotis patagonum
AATGTTGGTTTCTGAAAAGTTCCCAGTCCCAAACAGACCTGGTCAAGATGCCAGTCTCCACAATTTTCCCAATCCAAACAGCCCGGGCCACTCTGTAGGTCCGAGAGTTTCGGGTCCCAAAGAGACAAGCTGAGATGCTGCTTTCTGGGAGACTTCATGGGGGTGAAGGCGGGGCTATGGGCCCAAACAGACCTGGCCCAGATGCTGATCTCCAGGGAGTTCCCTGTGGATGAAGGGGGGGCCTACCAGTCCCAAGCAGTCATGCCGAGATGCAGGTCTGTGCAGACTTTCGATCCAAACAGCCCAGGCCACTCTATGGGGCCAAGAGTTTCAGGTCCCAAAGAGACAGGCCGAGATGCTGCTTTCTGGGAGACTTCCTGGGGGTGAAGCGATAAAAATATTTTTTACAAAAGAGAAAAAAGAAGTTAAAAGAAAATTTTCATAAGTTCCCTCCAAAATGAGAAGAAAGTGAGTCTAAAAAAGAAAAAAAGTTTGCTATAATTTTAAATTAACAGTTTCTTTTCAGGACCCACTTTTTAGAATAAAGTGAATCAAGATTTTGTCCATCTAGCTTTCCAGACCATGGTTTTGTGAAGACTGCCTGTCCCAGAGAGCCTTCTGTCCATTGACCCCAGGCTGTGACAACCATCCAAACCAAGGTATGTCCTTGCTCATATTAGTAGATTGGAAAATATTATTAAAACTCTGATTTGTGCTGGATGTATGTAGCTGGGTGAGAGTTCAAACAGCCTACTGTATTTAATGCCATCAATTTCAGACATAGAAAACAAGCCATTCAAACCTGGCCTGGCTTCTCATCATGGTGAGCAGGACCTTGTGTACTTCCCAGCCTGATTGTAAACTTCTTAGTTGGTGTGTTGAAATAGTATAGTTTATTGGCTAAAGAAACATGCTTTAGAGATAAAGTGTTAGATTGTTACTTCCTAGCTATGCACTGTTTAGCAAGGTACTTATTACCAATTAATTTCTTCATCAATAGTTTAGAGAATACAATAGACTTGCCACAAAGATATGAGTATTAAATAAAATAATTCCCATTAAGTAGTTTTGAAAAAATGTGCCAGTATATGTAAATCCTCAAAATGTAGGGTAGCAGGAGTTTTTATTTTAATCTATTTTATTTTATTTTATTTTATTTTATTTTATTTTATTTTATTTTATTTTATTTTATTTTATTTTTCAGAGACTCACTATATAGTTCAAGCTGGGCTGGCCTTGAGCTCACTATGTAGCCCCTGCTGGTCTCAAACTCACAGTGATCCTTCTGCTTCTGGGATTCTGGGATTACAGGCATACACCACCATACCTACCCGGTATGAATTATTTCTATCTACTTCTCATCTAATACTGCTAGACTTGGATTCTAGAACAAAGTTGAAAAAACTGTTTTAATATAAAATAATAAAATAAAATAAAATTAGTGATTTAAGCTCTTTGGGGAATTGTAAATGCATTACTTGTACCTACAGAACATAGGTAAGGGAATGAAAATCAGATATGATTTGAGAGAAGATTGAATATTGGCAGGATTGGTGGAGGGATGTTGGTTGAGTGATGGGAGTTTCTCAGGCCAGTCTTCATAAAGATTTAATTTTAAGCTAAAATTTTATTGCAGAGTTAGAGATATGGCATTAGATAATGTTGATGTCCAGTTGACTTAATGTAAAGTACTGTGTTGCCTATGTTGTCCTCTTCTGATCTGCTCTGTACTACCCCCTTTTGTTTTATTCTCTTTTAAATAAAAAAAAAATTATTGCTACAAATGGACTTTGCCTTATAAACATTTGAATATGTAAATTGCAGAAGTAGCTCATGTGTTTCCTGGAAATTGTCACAGTTGTAATACAATATGTTTACTGTACAGTGTGATAGTGTATGTTATTTGTGTGTATGTTTGGGTTTTTTATGCTTTACACTGTATATTTTTGTCATAGGTGTATAAAACTCACTTCGTCAGACTTCTGAATATTCTCCCAGGACAGAACTCATTCATAAATTGGGGACTTACTGTGCTCCCTTGCTTGAAATGGAGAAAATAGTTGGATACAGGGTGGTCTAGCTTAAAGCCCCTGAGAGCAAAACTGTAGTCTCATTACATCAGGTTTAGTGATACTATTAGCTTTCTCATTGCTGGACACAATACCATGCACTCACAACTTAATATGGAGATTAATTTTGTTCACAGTTGTGAGAAATGAAGCTGGAAGCTGGATCTTATATGGAAACAGCATGGCAGAAGGACATGGCAGAGAAAAGCTGCTCACTTCGTACTAGCCAGGAAGTAGAGTGAGGAGGAGTTGGGTGCGGGGGATGATATATTCTAAAAAGGCACACCAGTGATACACTTCCAATGAGGCTCCATCTTCTAACAGCACATTTACCTATAAAATCCAACAACCTCAACTGTGAACATATGAATCTTTTGGGGGAAATTTTAAATCTAGACAACAACGCTGACCCATTGTAAAGATACACCTAAAAATCATGTGTTTCACCAAAGGAAAAATAGAATTACTATAGGACTTGAAGGAATTTAGGTGAAGTTCAAATGATGGAGTATTTTCACTGGCAAAAATAGATGTGTGTAAGTGGATCAATATCTGGTATAGACTTCAGATTGAACTCATGATTTTCTTTGCAGAAAAAGTAAACATAATATAGACATGGAAAGTTACATACAAAATTTTCTTAATTGAATCTCTGACTTTTTCATTTTTTGGTACTGGGGATCAAACTCACAACTTTGCACTTTCCAGGCAGGCACTTAAGCCACTGAGATAAATCCCAGACCCCCTGAATCTCTGACTTTTGAATGGAAATAAAGAATGTTTTCTATGTGTTCAAGGAACTTAATTCCTCCAGGTAAATTTGAATGTTTCATTTTCTTGATAGAATTTAACTTTGTCTAGTATTTTAGTTAGATAAATGGCAACTTGTTTCAGACCCTGACTTTTCAAACTAATTTTTGATTCCTCTAGGACCTATTTCACCATAGCTTTATATAATGTGAAAGCCTTATAGGAGGTTCAGTGACCCTGGATTTTATTATTTTTTATGTTTATGTTTGATGAAATACAGCTAGAGTATGGAAACATGATTATATGAAAAAGATAGTTCAGTATGAAATGTGATTGGGTAAAAAATGGTATAGTAAGAACTGAGGCAGTAAACCCTCCAAGTCCCATCTGTTTAGATATTTCATGGTCTATCTGTGCAACATTCCTTCTTCTGAGGTATAGGGCAGGGCCTCTTCTGACATGGGGAGGGAGTCTTAGGATTTACTATCAGACAAAGTATTTCATATAGTTTTGTGTCCAGTTCCAAAACCAAAAGGAGGAAGATTAGTGAAATATTTTTAGACTTTATGGTTGGCTTTGGAGAAAAGGTGTTCCAGTTTCTATGACATGGCACAGGGAAGGAATATTCTAGTTCTTATGGCTTGTCTTAATGGGAGGAAGTGGAACAGGAGATAGGAAGAAGGAGAAGCTCAGAGAGAAACTTTGCTTATGAGGCTGGTTTTGAGGCTTTTATTTTGGAACATCATTTTTAACAAATTTCCAACAGAATCCATACTAAATATTGATACCAACTTTTGCTTACACTGAGCATTACTATGACCTTTTGTGCAAAATACCATTAAATATTCTCACTGTAGTGATGAGTCTAATTTTATGTTATTTATACTGATATATAACTTTATGGTGCATGAAGCCAATTTTTCAAAATGTAACAATGTCCAAATTTTAATATACACTTCTTTTAACAATTTAGCTGTCAAAAAAATGCTTTTCTGAAAAAAATCATAAATCAAATTTCACTTGATATTCCCAACATATTTGATTCTAAATCCAGCACAGAGTAAGTGGATAATCAGCCACAGAGCTGGTAGGATTATAGACCTTTTTCAGATGTTATCTCATTATCTTATCCATGCTATTTTGAACTCCTGGGCTCAAATGACACTTCTTCAGCCTCTGGAAAAGGTGGATCTACAGGCATGTACCAACACACACAGGTCTGAGGCTAATGAAACTTTATTTAAAGCCAGTTTAAAATCTCTGGACCTGAAATTCTAGGTTCTATCCTGGAATATGTGTAAAGTTACTTCATCTAGAAAAGTTCTTTCTAGTAGAGAGTCATGCTACCTGAAGCGGAAGACAAGTCAGAGACATAATAATATGTTCATTGTTCTGGTCCCTGTACAATGTAGAAATTTAAATAATTTTAGAGTATTAGATGACTCAAAGACTACATCTGGTTTTATTTGTAGAGTGGTATTTTCGTGAAAACACTCTGTTGTTTCCTTGTAATGTCTTTGTCCTCACCCAAAACTACAATATCTCTTAAGGTTTGCAATCAGGGAAGACATGCCACAGCAGTGATCTCCAGCAACTCAGCTTCTCCAGGCCAAAATGGGTAGAATCTGGAAAACTATAGCAAACTGGCCTAAACTGCCAGCCCCAGGTCCCTGCCCATGCCACCTATGAGGAACCATCCCACTCCTGTGAGCTTTCCCCACCTTTGGGGACTACTTGAAGAAATCTAGTCTCGCTAATTTGTTTCACTGACCTAGAGGTGAAGGATGATGAAAGACAGACAGTCAGTTAAGTATACAGGTGGCCAGGGTGCTTTTGCCTCTAGTGGGCAGTAGAGCCCCAAGGTGTCTGTCTTATCTTGCTTCTATTCACTCAAACATGGCAGCAAGCAATTAAAGTAACACAATATTCATCTGCCTTCAAATATACATTAATATATGCTCAGGTAAACAACTTAATCTCAGATATACAAACTTTTTCCTAGAACTTTCAACACACCATCATGTCTGCATGTTGCTTTTTTCTTTTGTGCTCACAGAGGAGGCCAATTAGGCTATAATTCTCCTCTGGTTTCCCACAGAAAAGTTCATCCTGGAGAGAAATCAAAGTGAGAGAAGGTTATATGGGAACCAAGATGGAACTGACAAAAGAAAAGTAAAAATTTTTAAGTAATACAGAAGAAATAAAAGCATATTGTAGAGGAAGAAACAGAACTCTATAAATCAGCCACTGCTGACAGCAGTTGGCTAGCTGGTATCTGGAGACAAAGTGCACTCTCTGCACAAATCTCTGCACTCACAGAGAACTGGCAACCATATTGGGATTAAGAGAATCAGCCGCAGTTAGAACCAGCAAGGAAAATGTAGGCCACTGTTTCCAGTGTGATCTTCCACAGTCAACAGTTTGGACTATTATGACTTTCATCAGGACAGCCTGCTCTGATTTCTCCAGAGTGTTCTTTTATCTTGCTTTTTACTCTTTACTAGGCTCAAGCTTTCTCAGCAGCACCAGTTTCTCCTTCATTCTTCACTTTTACTTTTTCAAATAAACCATTCCACTGCTAAACAAAACTCACAGTTGGCGAGTGACCTCAGTATAGCACCTGCTGTCACAATCATGGGACAAAAGCTGGCAGGGATGCCAGTGTAGGGAGTGGCTAAGTATTTAAACTTGGGTTCCAGAGCAGGCCTAGGATCCAAGCCACACTCTATACTGTAAAGTTCTGAGAGTTTATGAGGAAATGAATGTCATGAAGACAGCCAGTGATTGGAAAGCAGGCTGCTGGTAGTCGCACTGAAGGACTGGGGCTGGTGAACATGGACCCAGCTCCTCTGGTCAGAGGCCAGGCTAGGCCTGAATTACATAGGATTTGAAGCTCACACTAGACCCTGATTTTCACTGTAGGCAGATGTTTGTACTCAGCAGCATTTTGGGGATAGACTGCTCTTTTATACTTCCAGCATAAGCAGAGATACGTCCTGACTTGAACTCTGCTCCTTAATCCTAAACTGAGGAAAACTGCTACACATCCAAAACAATAAAGACCTTTCTTTTATTATTTTTATTTTACTACATTTTAAAATTTTATTTATTTTATTGTATTATTTTACTTTTATTCCATTGTTTATTTTTTTATTTTTCTTCTGCAGTTTTCCTCCTCCTGCTTTTTCCCCATTTTTATTCAATTATTTTCCATTTTGTTCCTTTAGGGTTGTATCTGTGTGTATGCTTCTCTTCCTCTTGTCTTTTTTCCAATATAATTTATAGAGGGGAAATGAATGCTCACTTGTCCCTTTACATCCCTCCTACTTTTATTCATATCTTTTTTTATTTTAAAGAGAATCTTGACTTCATTCTCCTGTTTCTCTTTTTCCTTTCTTTCTTCTTCCCCTTTTCATTTGTTTTCTATCTATCTATCTATCTATCTATCTATCTATCTATCTATCTATGCGTGCATGTGTGTGTAGTCATAGAATCGTTTCCCATCCTCAATTCTCACTACCAATTTTGCACCCAGTTTTGCTCTGTTATCGCCATTGTATTATACAACATACCTCGACCATCGTTAAGATCTTTTGCCTTCCTTCTATTTCCTCCTTCATGTACCACACCGAAAACCTGCAAAACATTTTTTTCTTTTCTTTCACCCAATCTGGGATTACCCATTCCCCAACCACCTGGACTTTAGATAACTGATTCTATAAAATTACTGTTGAATGCTTGTTTCACTATTAGAGGAGATACATCCATCACATTTAGTGAATATTAACTGTGAGTCAATACTTGGATTGTTTTGATGCTTTTCATATAACTGTGGATTTCTTCTCTAGCTACATAGAGATCAAAAACAGGGTTACATGGTATGTTATCTCAAAAGTAGCCTTGATAGATGCCACTGTAATAGATTATCCATTACCACTGCAGCAGATTTGACTGCATAGGAATAATCCTGACTCAGTGGAAAATTTAGTGCCAGAGAACCTGTCTGCCAAATCCATCATCACACTCAGGGAGAGGGACAGTAAAAGTTCCTAACCCAAGAACTTGGACTGACGCAGACTCTGCAAGAATGCCTCCAAAATGGCATAAGTTATCCTGAGTCTGAGTTAAATTCAGTATTGTGATTGGAGATATAAGAAGAGTTATTTGGGTGTGAGCATGCAGACTTTCTTGCAAAGAAACTGCTTGAGATCCAGATATGCAATGTCTCATTAGAACATTTCATCTGAGTCACGATCAGACAACTTAGAGTTTGAAATATTTGTATATATCTTGATTTATTTAGTAATGTTATGTCCTTTTATGATTTCCTGTGTTTATTAAGTTGTTACTTTTTTGTATTTGTTCTTTCATTGCCTCTGATTTAATAGATAATTAAGATCTCTCCCTTGTCTCAGCTCAGTATCTAGTTTCTTCACCTCACATCCCTAGGACAACATTATTAATATATTTTTTTATTCTTTCACTAAGCATGTAAACTCCTCCCAATTTTTAAAATTTTCTATACTTAGCTCCTTCACAGTCACAATTATATTTTCCAGTATGATCCCTTGATGCATTCCATTCTAAGCTTTTTCCTCTACTATATCTTAACTAGCTTATGGTCTTCTCTATTAGCAGGCTCCGACAATCATGTACCCTACCTCCATTACAAAGCTAACCTTCTTTCTCCTATATCTGGCCCTTCCCCCAGTAACCTCTGAGAATACTCAATACTAATGTTTCAGATTCATTAAAAGTAGCCTATAGAATCAGACCCCACATAAGGCTTTTCTTCTCATCTAAAATTTATCCCTTCAAACCTTAGCAGCTAATGCTCCTCACCCAACCACCTCCCATTCTCCTCATTTCACATAACTACATCATTGCAGAAAAACCACAAGTAATAAACTATCATATTGTTCACAAAGTTAGACAAATGGGGGAAGTTTAACTACAAGGTTTACAATATAGAACAGTTGCAAGATTGAAACTATGGATGCTATTATAAACTGAAGTAATTAATAGGGAGAGTCCAAGTCACTTCAAGTAAATAAAAGGAGTAAAGATTATTACTGAATGTCCAAAGCTGAAAGTTTTTTGAGGAGGCAACATTCTACTGAGAGCTATCATATAAATCACAAACTCTCCTGACTTCTCTATTCCTCAACTTGAAGTACCCTAATATATACAAAAACTTCACAGATGTTCAAAGGAGAATGGGAAAACAAAGAAACAGAAGATCCTAGAATTCTTCAAACTTTCCCATGGCACAGCAAGGGGTCTTAATTGGAGAAGATAATAAACATGAAAAATCCATGAAAAGTTCACAGAAGAGATGATGAAAATAGTTGAGTTCAAAGAAGAAATGAATTAAACTTCACAACAATTTCACTCAATGTGCCCATGGTGAATTTTGAGAAAATATGTAAAAACTGGAAAAGTTAACAAAAAAGTTCAAAATTTAATGACAGATTTGACAAGGATATGGAGTCCTCAACAAGATGTCAGACAGAAATACCTGAAATAAAAAAATTGTAAACTTCATAAACTACATAAATGGCTGCTGTGAAGACACAATGTCTGATAGTGAGGAAAAAATAGTAAATGATAATGAAGGGCTCAAAAAAGCCAAAAAGAAAATAAAAGAACAAAAGAAGATTATCCAAGAGCTACTAGATGACAATAAGAAAACTCATCTAAGGCTATATGCAGTTAGAGGAAAACTAGGAGATAGCACAGATTGATTTCCTAACAGGTTTACAGAAATAATAGAAGAAAATTTCTCAAATATAAGAGAAATGTTTAAAATACAATTCAAACATGCTTATAGAACATCAAACAAATATGAAAAATAGCTCACCAAAGCATATACTTATTAAATTACATATATCCAGCAAAAAAGCACACAATATAAATTGGTAAGAGAAAAACAGAAAATTACATATAAAGGTAAACCAGTTAGAATCACAATAGACTTGTCACAAACCTTAAGGGCAAAAAAGCCCTAAGATTAAATAACTTCCAACCCAGACTAGCTAATCCAGCAAAGCTATCCTTCAAAACAAATGGAGAAATAAGGCATTTCCATGAGAAACACCAGATCCAAAGATATGTAACCAAACTAGCTCTTGAGAAAATGCTTAAAAATAACCTCAGCTGAAGTAATGAAATGGATCCAGTTAAAAACACACAGAGAAAATTAGTGAGGTCCATGGATAAACAGCAAAGAAAGTAAGGTTCAACAATAGTTGAAGAAGTCAATGGTAGTAAGTAACCAACACATTTTAGTAATATCACTCAATGCTAATGGCTTGAACTTTCTAGTTAAAAGAGATAAATTAGCAGACTAGATAAAATGTAATGCAACAGTCTATTACATTAACAAACTCATCTAATAAAAAAATGTTCATACACTAGAAATTAAAGGCCAAAAAAGAACATGTCATGCACTAGGACCTGAAAACAAGTAGGGGTAGAAATTCTAATAGCAGACATGATAAGCTTCAAGCTAAAATTGATTTAAGTGAGAAAATGTCACTAGATACTAGTTAAGGGAACAATCAAACAAGAAGAGATAATATTTATGTACATATATGCACCAAAGCAGTTATTTTCATGAAACAAAAGTTACTGAAATTCAAAGATCAAATAAACAGTGGCACAGTAATAGTAGGGGACTTTAATACTCTTCTTCTACAAAGAGATAGGTCAACTAAAGAAAGAACTAATAAAGAAATTTTGGAGCTGAACCACATCCTTGAACACATTTACTTAAGAGATATTTACAGAGTATTGTGTCTCTGTACAATAGTGTATACATTTTTTTCTGCAACACATAGTAATTTTTCTAAAGTAGACCACATATCAGTCCACAAAACCAGTCTAAATAAATATAAAAAAGTGAAATTACCTGACACATGCTATCAGACCACTATGCAGTAAAAATAGTATTCAATGAGTGACATAATTTCAGAAAGATCAAAATTTCCTGGACGATTAACAAAATATGCCTAAGCAACCACAAGGTCACAGAAGAAATCAAAGATTAAATAGTTAAATTTCTGGAAGTTAATGACAATGATTGCTCAACTTAGCAAACCCTAAAATTAAAGACTCAATCAAGAAATGCCCAAGAGAAATGAACAGAGACTTCAACAGAGGAAGAAATACATATTGTCAACAAATATACGGAAAACAGTTCAACATCTCTGGTCATTAGAGAAATGCAAATTAAAACAATGTTAAGAATCCATCTTAATCTTGAAAGAGTGGTAATGATTTAGATATCAAAAATAACAAATTTTTGCATGGCTATGAAAAAAAGAACCCTCCTTCATCATTGGTGGAAATATAAACTAGTGCAACCACTATGGATATCTATATGGAGATTTCTCAAATTTTGAAATTAAATTTCATATGACTCATCTATCCTGCTCCTAGATATATTCTCATGAGAGCTTCAGACAACATGCTACAGTGATACTTACATACTCTAATATATATAGCAGAAAAATTTGTAATATCTAAATCCTGATAACAGCTTGTGTATATATTAATAGATGATTGGATATAGAATATGTGACATATATATTAATGTGTGTGTGTGTATATATATATATGTATATATATATATATACATATATATATATATATATGTTACATATATATGAATGCTACTTGGCTCTAAAGAATGACAAATTTGATACATTTGTAGGGAAATAGACAAAATATTGGAAAATATTGAGAGACACAAATATTGAGCGAAACAAACAAGACACACAGGGTTGAATACCATATGTTATCTTTTATTTGTGCAAGGCAAAGTACAAAAAAAGAATAAAAGATGAATAGAAAGAGATAAGGGGATATGTCACTTGCAATAGGGAAGCCATCAAGGGAACAAGGACAAGGGGTGAGAAAGAGGAGAAGGCAAAATAAGTAGAATAAAGATATACCATATACAGGAAACTAGTAACATCAAATAATATAAGCATTATATGTCATAAGATTATTATTATGAGGAATAATATCAACAAAAATGAAAAATAGAATGGGGAATTAGAGGAAGAGGGAAGGAAAGGAGTTGCTTTTAAAAAAGAAACAAGCTATAATATCTACCTGTAACCACTTCCCAAGATGATTTTACCTGAATGAACTGAAAACATGTACTACTATAATAAAAATTAAAAATTTGAAAAAAGGACTTGAAGTCATATGAACAAGTGTTTTTTACTCATTCGGGGAATGTTTTCATTATGCTCCATGCCTAAGTTTAAAGTAATAATGTCCTTTTGTTAAAAAAATAATTTTCTTCTAGAGTAATGAGTAAATCTGTTTAATTATTTCTATATACATATTCTCCCATCATATAGTCTGGTATTTCTCCCATATAGCAGTGCATAGCCTTTTTTATTGCTTCTATAATTTTGTTCACTGATATAGGTTTATTAGGATTTTTATATCTTTTGGTTTAGCATTGATAGCACATATGTATCTAAGAATTTATCCATTTCTCATGAACTTTCCATCATATTAGAATATATGTTCTCAAAATAGTTCCCTATAATCTTCTGGGCCTTGACAGAATCTTTGTGACTTCATGTTTTTCTCTAATTGCATGGATTAAGGTCTTTTCTCCCTCATTTTGACAATATTGGGCAAGGGTTTTTGTTTAATCTTTCAAATAACCAACTATTTGATTCACTGATTATTTGTATTGCCTCTAGCTTCAATTCCATCAATTTCTGCCTTGAAGTTTATAATTTGTATCATCATGCTATCTTTCATTTTGCATTTTTCTGGTTTTTCTAGGACAATGAGGTGCATCATTTATTTAACTGTTTGAGCTTGTTCTGTTTTTCAATGTAGGAATTCCTTTTTATTAAACTTCCCTTTGTGGATTGCTTCCATTAGGTCCCATAGGTTCTAATATGTCATACTGTCATTATTGTTTGATTGCAGAAAATGTCTTAATTCTTTTTTTAATTTAATCTTTGACCCATAAATTATTCATGATGGTATTATTTTTGTATTTGTTTGTATTTGTGTGTGGTGGTATTATTTAATTTCTATGTGTTTACATATTTCGTGGTCAGAGATTTGGTTCAACTCTAGTATTTCTTTGTCAATATTTTTGTGTCATCTATCTGTCCATTTGTGGGAGTGGGGTATTGAGGCCTTCCAATACAGCTGTATTGGTGTTTATCTGATTTTTCATGACCAATAATGTTTGTTGTATGAAATTGGGTGTACCAGTATTTCATGTATATATCTTTATATTTGTAATTTATTCCTGTTAAGTGTTTCCTTTACCCAATATGTAGTTACCTTCTTGCTCTCTCCTGAGCAGTATTGCTTGAGATTCAATTTGTTTGAAATTAGGATGGCAACTCCTGCTTTTTTAAGTGGTAGTGGGGTGGGGAGATTCCCATTACATGGAATATTGTTTTCCATCCTTTCATTTTTGAATCTGTATCTTTTTGAACTGAATGTGTTTCTTGTATACTTTGGATTGTTGGGTTTTCTACCTTGATCCTTTCTGTCAATCTGTGTCTTTCAATGGAGAATTGAAACTGTTCATATTGAGAATATTACTGATATGTATTGAATTATGTTGCTGATTTCCTCATTTCCCCCACTTTTTCCTAGCTGATCATCCCACAAGGAGTACGCATTCTTTCCTACCTAATGACATTGTTGCATTCATTGTCTCTTTCTGAGATACACTTGAAAATTTTTGTAATACTGATTTTATGTTCATGAAATTCTTGAGGTGCTCCTGTTTTGAAGATATTTTGTTTCTTCATAAAATTTAAAGATATATGTTTTAGGAAACATAAATCATGTTGGATGCTGTTATTTTACGGGGTTTAAAACATGTTGCTTTGGGCATATTGGCCAGGTCTGTTTGCGGCCCATAGCTCCACCCTTCACCCACAGGAAATCTCCCAGAGACCAGCATCTCGGCCTGACTCTTTGGGACCAGGAACCTCCTGGACCCACAGAGTGGCCTACGCTGTTTTGATTGGAAACTTTGTGGAGACTGGCATCACGGCCTGACTGTTTGGGACTGGTAGGCCCACCCTTCATCTGCAGGGAACTTCCTGGAGACTGGCATCTTGGCCAGGTCTGTGTTTGGGGCCCATAGCCCTGCCCTTCACCCGCAGGAAATCTCCCAGAGACCAGCATCTTGGCCTGACTCTTTGGGACCAGGAATGTCCCGGAGACCCGTAGAGTGGCCTGTGCTGTTTGGATTGGGAACTTTGCGGAGACTGGCATCTCAGCCTGACTGTTTGGGACTAGTAGGCCCGCCCTTCACCTGCAGGGAACTTTCCAGAGACTGGCATCTTGGCCAGGCCTGCTTGGGACCCGTAGCCCCATCCTTCATCCCCAGGAAATCTCCCAGAGACCAGCATCTTGGCCTGACTCTTTGGGAACAGGAACCTCCCGGAGACCCGCAGAGTGGCCTGCACTGTTTGGATTGGGAATTTTGCGGAGACTGGCATCTCAGCCAGGTCTGTTTGGGACTGGGAAATTTGCAGAAACCAGCATTTTGGCCTGACTGTTGGGACCGGTAGGCCCACCCTTCACCCAAGCGAACCTCCTGGAGACCTGCCTGGGACAAAGTATGATGGCCTGGCCTGCCTGAGACTCCACAGGCTCTGGATGGACCACGCCCAGCATCCGCCTTACAACTTAGGGAGCCAGGAGCCTGCAGAGGGGAGTTAGGACTCTGCGAGAGAGCCAAGAGCCTGTGGGGGAGACACTGCCTCTCCAGGAAATGAGGGTGCAAGAGGTAATTCACCACACATGCAGAGAAAGCATTGGCACACCGCTCAAAGCAAGAAAATATAGAAAAATGACAAAAGGAAAGACCAAAAGGCAGGCTCAAAGCTCTAGCTCTCCCCAAGAAAGCTTAGAAGCCATGTACTTAGAAGAAAAAAGAAGCCATACACCTGAAATGTCTGAAATGATATCAAATGAAATAAATATGCAAATACGGAAAGCTATGGAGAAATTCAAATCAGAAATACTTGCCGAGGTAAAAGAAGAATTGATAAAAACAGTGAAACAAATAGTGAATGCATCTAGTGAAAACACAGCTAAAAAACTAGAGGAACAAAGCAAACAGATAGAATCCCTGAATGAACACTATATGAAAAAAACAGAGTACATAAAACAGATTCAAAGAGATATACAGGAAATCAAAAATGCTATTGAAAGCTGCCAAAACTGCCTCAATGAAAGTGAAGATAGAATTTCAGACCTCAAAGATAAGATTGCAGCCAGTGAGCAAAAAACACAAGATGTTTTAAAAATAACAAAGAATCAGGAAATAACAATTCAACACCTGCAAGATGATGCAAAGAAAAATAACATAAGATTAATAGGGATACATGAAAAAGAAGGGGACAACCCAAATGATATCAAGAGGATATTTAGAGAAGTAATAGCTGAAAACATCCCAAACATAAGAAGAGAAACTGACATCTGGATAAGTGAAGCATATAGAACTCCAAACAGCCATAACCAAAATAAAATTATACCCAGACACATAATAATCACTGTCCCAGAAATCCAACATAAGAATAGAATACTAAAAACTGTTAGAGAGAAAAGAGAGATAACCTATAAAGGAAAACCTATCAGAATCAAGGCAGACTTATCCACACAAACAATGAAATCAAGAAGAGCATGGAATGAAGTATTTCAGATCCAAAAGGAAAACCACATCCAACCCAGACTGACATACTCGGCAAAACTGTACCTCAAAATGGATGGAGAAATAAGATACTCCCATGACAAAGAACAGGTGAAGAGCTTCATGAACACCAAACCAACCTTACAAAGAATACTGAAAGACATTCTAGATACACATGGGAGAAAACCACCAAGCAAGGTAGACAAACAGAATAGAAAGCTAAAGATGCAACAACAGAAAAATAATATGTCAACAATAAACCAATATATAACAGTTACAACCATTAATGTAAATCGTTTCAACTCACCAATCAAAAGAAACAGACTGGCAGAATGGATCAAGAAACAACATCCAACCATATGCTGTCTACAAGAAACCCATCTAACCCAAAAGGACACTCATAGATTGAAAGTCAAAGGATGGAAAACAATACTTCATGCAACAGGAAACCAAAAAAAAGCAGGAGTAGCAATTCTGTTTGCAGACAATGTGAATTTCAAACCAAGAATGATCCAAAGAGATAAACAAGGTCACTACATACTGGTTAGGGGAAAACTTCAAGAGGAAGGGATAACAATCTTAAATATATATGCACCAAATTCCAGAGCACCCAGGTATATAAAGCAAATACTAACAGAAATGAAAAATCAAATAAGCAATAATACAATTAAAACAGGAGACGTTAACACACCACTGACCCAAAGGGACAGATCAACTAGACAGGAAATCAGCAAAGACATAACAGAACTGAATTACACCTGTGAACAAATGGACTTGATAGAGGTATACAGAGTGTCCATTCAACAACATCAGAATACACCTTCTTCTCAGCAGTACATGGGACATTCTCTAAAATAGACCATATACTAGCCCACAAAACATATTTACGTAAATGCAAAAGAATTGAAACTATCCCATGCATGTTATCAGATGATAGTGCTGTGAAACCAGAAATTAATGATAAAAGAAATTGCAAAAAACCTACAAACACATGGAAACTGAATAATACACTCTTCAGCAATCAGTGGGTCACAGAGGAAATTAAAGAGGAAATTAAACAATATCTACAAGTAAATGAAAATACAGACACAACTTACCAGATTTTGTGGGATGCAAACAAAGCAGTCCTGAAAGCAAAATTTATTTCATTGAGTTCCCACATCAGGAAGACAGAACAAACACAAATAAACAACCTGATGCTACAACTCAAACATCTAGAAAAGGAACAGCAAGCCAAGCCCAAAGCCAAAAGAAGGGAGGAAATTATAAAAATCAGAGAAGAAATCAATTTAATAGAGACTAAGAAAACAGTACAAACAATCAATGAATCAAAGAGTTGGTTCTTTGAAACATTTAATAAAATTGATAAGCCCCTGGCCAACCTTATTAAAAAAAGGAAGGAAAAACTCAAATTCATGCAATAAGAAATGAAAAAGGTGAAATTACTACAGACTCAGTGGATATACAGAAGATCATCAACACCTACTTTGAAAACCTCTACTCTCATAGGTTCGATAACACTGAAGAAATAGACAAATTCCTAGATACATTTGAACTACCAAAGCTGCATCAGGAAGATGTAAAACTGCTGAATAACCCAATTTCTATTACTGAAATTGAAAATGTAATTAAGTCCTTGCCTACAAAGAAGAGTCCAGGCCCAGATGGATTCACTGCAGAATTCTACAAGAAATATAAAGAAGACTTAACTCCAACACTCCTGAAACTCTTCAATGAAATAGAAAGGGAA
>PVJX010038536.1:0-16268 GCA_004027295.1 Dolichotis patagonum
GAAACAACCTAGTATGGAATTGATCTGAGCAGGACAAGGAGGGCATTACAGGTCTTCAAGACCAGACATTAGGGAAGCCGTGAATGGCTGTCATAATGTCTCGCATTCTCCTCAAAACAGCTGTCCATACCTTCATGTGTGTTGAACTTAGACAAGGCAAAGCAAGCTAAGATCACTTTGAACAAAAAGTGATAGTTTTCTAGCATAAATTTTAATGGTAATAATTTTATTTATTCAGTATGAATGACTGACAAAGTAATAATTACTCTTTCATAAGTAGGTTTAAGATTTGAGTTGCTAAGACTATTTAACTCAAATCATAGTCCATGTAATCAACCCTAAGGAGATGAGAAACTACTTAAAATTTTTTTTAAAAAAACATTTAAATAGAATGTTTTCAAAACACTGCAGACCTTAAGAGTGCTTATCATATTGGAAGGTTCTATCATTATATGTAATTTATAAAATTACATATATTTTATATTTTTTAAAAAACAACTATGGACTAAATCCAAATGGATTATCCTGAAAGTATAGCTTAAGTAAGAAAAATAAAATAGACATCCTGTATGCACTCTCCTACTTACAATTTAGAATATTTTATGACTTTAATGCCTTGTTTTCATCTTTGACTGTATCCTCTTTTACCTAGGCTCAAGGATAGCCCTTCATATCAAAGTTCTTTAAATTTTAATATTTACTTGGGATGGGATATATTTGTTTTTCTTTATATGAAAAACTGAATTACTTTGTGATACACTAAATAGTGATAGACAGAACCCAACTCCTGAAACTTGTAATCCAAGAGGCTTTGCAGATGTAACTGAACTAAGAACCTGGGATGGAGAGATTACCCCAGAGGAGTTCAGCCGTCCAGTGTCACCACAGAAGTCCAGCTAAGAGGGAGACAAGTGCATCAGCATCAGGAGAAGGAGGGATCATGAACCAGAGAATCCTCCGATTGAAACAAGGAAGGGATCATGAACCAGAGAATACAGGCAGCATCTAGAATTTGGAAAAGTCATGTAAGAGAATATATATATTTGTGTTGTTTTAAGCTATTGTCTTTGTTAGCAATAGGAAAACATTCATTCTTTACATTTTTTCAAAAGGACATATTGAATGTTCTAAAGGAATATGATATGTATTTTGAGGCAATTCTGGACTACATAGTGAGCCCAAGACCAGCCTGGACCACACAACAAGACCTGTCTCAAAACAAAACAAAACAAAACAAAACAAAACCAACAAAAAAGCACAAAAAAATTGAAAAATATGGATTCCACTATATGATGTGATTTAGACCTATTTGAAGAAATCTTCATGTCACTATTTTCTTATTACTTACAATTAAGTATCATAAGTCATTGTTACTTAGGTATAGTGCTATGTCATACATTTTGTGGGCATAGCAAAGAACACAGTGGCAATACCTACTGTGGCAAAGTTGTGCATACACAAATCACAGATATTTTGGGGTAAGAACCACTGTGGTAGAACTACCATGTTTTCAGTATAAATGACATGGGAAAATGTTTATAACTTTAAAATTTAAAAAGCAAGATCTTAATGCCTTTATTAATTGCTATCAGTACTTAGAAGGCATGTGGATTTAGGGCAAAACTTGCCCCCGTCCTTCCTTCCAGCCTGCTGGCACTGGCTAGTTTCAATGTTCTGAACCTAGGGACTGTTCTTGCTCTTGGCCATGGTCAGTTGGTTCCCAGATTTGTCCATAAGCTTAGTGTTTGCTTCATGTTCTTACACTATGACTTCTGCACGTGGCATCCACTGCTGGCCCCTGTAGCTTCAGGCTTGGTATTCAGTCCTAAGGCATCGCACATGTTCAAAGGAGAGCTGTGATTCGCATCTCCGCTAGGACACATTCAGGGAGAACGAAGTTTGCTGGGAGGGGACTTCTGAGTCAACAGGACCACCTCAGGCCCTGTCTCAGGTGAAATCAGATCATGAGACAGAGGAAATGACCCCTTGCCAGGGCTTCACATGGAGTGTAGGACCTGGAACCGGCTTAGTATGCTCTCTTGGTTCCCTGGTACCTGGATTTTAACTTCATCTCCAGTCAGTTATAAAAAGCAGATTCAGCTCTAGCCCACATCTGAGTAACCGAGACATTACCATATTTGCTTGGCAAAAGCAGAAGCGTGAAATGTGAGTCAGCTGTTTTATTCTGCTTCCTAGTGGAGAAAGACAATTTTTCATCCCGTGTAAATTGAGTCATTCAGGAAGAAACTATCTCAGAGAATTATTCAGACAGCGCTTGGGCTGTTCCTCCTTAGAAGCAGGCTGACTCAGGAGGCTGGGGCCTGAGGTGGCTGGCGAGCTGCGCCACAGCTGCTGTTCCTGGCGCCTCACCAGGCCGGCCTCGTCCTCAGGCTCCTGGCACCTGTGTCTCTCCTCTAGCTGATGAGCACAATTACAATTACTATATATTTAAGTGTAGAAACCGGCTTGCGTTATCACACAGCCTCCACCCCCAACCGCTCACGGGGGGCTTCAGCTGTCGGAGGGCCTGTCTTTCTGAAGCTTGGGGAGCTGCCAGCCAGCAAGCCTGGAGAGAGACACAGCAAAAGCTGAGCTGGTTACCAGGCTGGGGGCGGACATGAGGGTGGGGATAGGAAGACGACAGTTCCGGGAGGAGAAACAAAACAAGGAGGAGGAGGCACAGGACTGCAAGGTCCAGAATAGAGTGCACAGTGAAGAAGAATCTATGCTGGAGAGCAGATACCTCTGAGGAGAATTTTGAACAGTAGACTGTTCACTAAGATTTTGTACAGGAGTTTCCCATAAGATTTATATAAGGTTGGCTTTATCAATATCATTTGAAGTTCAGTATTTGTACAATTGGCATTGTTATGTCTATCATGAGTATATAGTTAGTACTTAAATTAATATGCTCAGCATTCAGATATAACTTTCTGGTTTTAAATACTAGGACTTACATAGAACATTGATTTTTTAAAAGCATTAATGACATGACTATATTTTCTGAGTAGGTAATTGTGACCTATACAAATCTACTGTTAATGATGGATTTATACCAATGGGTTGAAGTCTGGGGCCCATGATAGTATGAATTTTCATTCAGTGAATGTCACTGATAGTAGTAAAACACTTTATATGCAATGTTACTTTGTATTTTAAAAGCTTGTTTATAATAGTCTTACCATTCTAAGTGATGATTTGCTCATAGTCTATACCTGTTTGATGATACGAGCAATAAAATGGAGAGAGAAGGGATTAATCCTTAAGTTTTTGCAACAATACAACACACTATGTCATTAACCCTTTCTTTACCTTTCACTTGAAAGCAGAATCCCAAAACGTTTTAAGTGATTTTTCTCTTTCTATGTCAGAATTAAATTTATCACAAGAAATTCCAAAAGTATGTACTGTTACAACCTCTTACACACTGTACCTAACAAAACATCTTCTGTATTAGCTCTGTGTCTTAGTTACTTTTTACTGGTTGCTGAGACAAAGTAACTGATGCTCAAAGGTAGAGAAGGAAAGGTTTATTTCTTATAGTTCTGGAGGTTTCAGGCAATATTCAGTTGGCTCCAAGGCAGGGTGGCATGGCAGGGCTGCAGTTTATGGTGGCTGCAAACAGCAAGGTGGAAACCTGCAAGAGAGAGACACACACCTTCTTCCTGCCATTACATTGTACGCTGGCTCCACCCCTAGGCCAGTGTAGCACTGACACCATCAATCCAAGCAATAGACAATGAATCAATCACAAATATACAATGCTAGCGCATGAGGCCTGGGGACCACCACATAAACCATGACATTCCACCTCTGGCCCCCAAAGACTCATACACATCCTTTGTGCAAAAGACATTTAGTCCATTTCCAAGAGTTGCCAAAGTCCTAACATTTTCAGCATGGCTGAGAAGTCCAAGTCCCAAGTCCCAAGTCCTCCAGTATCTATGGCAAACTCTTAACCGTAACCCCCTGTACAAATGAAACAAGGTTAAACATTTCTGAAATGCAAAGGCACAAGAAAAACATTACCATTCCAAAAGTTACAAACAGGGGAATATAAAGCATTGGAAACAAAGCAAGTCCAACCTCCAGCAGGGCAAACATTAAGTCCTAGAGTTCCATGCTCAGCATTTGAAGCAATCTGGTTGCAAGCTCCAAAAGGCTTGGGTGATTCCACCCCCACAGCACTTCCAGGGATTTCAGCTTCCCCAGCTTCTCTCTTAAACCCTCTGTGCTTGCCTTTTGCAGCTTTCCTTGGATGACCCATGTTCCTGGCTTTTCCAAACTTCTGGGGTCTCCACTGCACCTTTGGCTTCACCCTTACATCTTTACATATTGCCCTCTCAGGGGCACGCTGCTTGGCCTCCCAGGCCCTTTTGCAATCAAGGCAGAAGCCATCTTACCCTCAGAATTTGTGCATTTTCACCATGTGGATGCCACCAATGTTTGCTGCCATCTAGAGCAGTAGCCAGGCTTTTCTCTCTCTTGGCTGTAGGGGTCCAGTGCCTGGATGCTGGGCTCTGTTTACCTGATTGTGAAGAAAAGCTTCTCTATGTTGCCGCCATTCTGGAACCTCATGTGGCTGCTGCCATTCTGGAACCTCATGTGGCTGCCGCCATTTTGGGACCTCATGTGGCCTCTGTCGCCATTTTGGAGCATGGTGCTCTGAAGCTTTCTCCTCTGAGCAAATTCTTTCACTTTTTCAGTTTTGAGGCTACAAAGGATGGAGACCCACTGCTTCCTGGGATGCCCCCTGGCTGTCTTTCTTACTTCTCTGTTCCTTCTCAGCAATTGAAGTCTCAGCTCTATCTTTACAATCCACAGTTTTACTGGAGTTTTCCTTCTGGCCAAACTCACAGTGTTTTAAATTATCCTGCTGGGCTCTTTGCTCTTGATTTGCAACATATATCTGACTAAAAGCCCCCAATAATAGCCATGCCACAGCCTCACATTCCACTACCTTGAAATTTCCTTTGCCAGATTAACCAGTCCATTGCCCTTAATCTCAGCCTCAGGCAAAGTCTCTGAACATGAGGAAAATGCAGACAAACTTTCTGCCAAGCCATAACACACATCATGGGGAGTCCAACAACCAATGCAGTCCTTCTTCCCAGCAGAAACCTCCCAAGCCTGGTCTTCAGCATCAGGCTTTCTATCAGCCTTCTGGTCTCCTGAGCTCTGACCAGAATCTCCTCACAGAACAGCCTAAGCTGTTCCAACTCTATGCATCCAGGCGACATGTCTGAAACTTTCCAAACTGTGTCCACTTGAAAAACAATTTCCAAAGCCTCTCAAAAAACGTGGTCAGGTATAGTCACAGCAACAACCCCATCCTTAGGTACAAAATTCTGCCTTAGTTACTTTTTACTGGTTGCTGAGACAAAATACCTGATGCCCAAAGTTGGGAAAGGAAAGGTTTATTTCTGACAGTTTTTGGAGGTTTCAGTCCATACTCAGTTGGCTCTAAGGCAGGGTGGCATGGCGGGGCCGCAGTTCATGGCGGCTGCAAACAGCAAGGCAGAAACCAGCAAGAGAGAGAGACACGCCTTCTTCTTGCCAATACATTGTATGCTGGCTCCACCCCAGGCCAGTGTAACACTGACCATCAATCCAAGCACTAGACAATGAACCAATCACAAATGTACAATGCAAACCCATGAGGCCTGGGGGCCACCAAATAAACCATGACAATATGTATAAAAGTACTTGTGGCTTAAAGATTTTACATAAATCTTTTTATAACCTTCCAAGAACTAAGCACATTATATGATACTGTTGTAAATTTTTTTGGGGGGTCAGTTCTTTGGTTCAGGATTGGCTATAAGTTATATCTAAAGGAGGTCTAAAAATGGAAACGATGGTTTAATTTTATGAAATAAGTTGCTATTCATTAAGGCTTTTTGCTTTTGTAAACATTTTGGCAAAAATATTTCCCTCTTGTTATTAACATTTGCTTTGTAAAAATTACTAAAACGTTACAAAAATATGCACAAAAAAGATGTATAAGAAATTTTATAAGACTGTATATTTTGTAAGGTTCTGTATGATTATGTAAAATTAATGAGCACATGTTGCTCAATAATGTTGTTTGTCTATGTATTAAAAAGAAGAAAAGTGCTGTGACCTTCAGCAAGGTTAGTTAAAGATGAAAGAGAGGCTGTGGAGAAAGTGACATTTAAGTTACTTGTGTAAATATAATATTTGTTTTATGTTGGTTTCCCTGCCCAATCTGTGAGCCACATGAAGGTTGGAATTACCCTTTGTTTAACATATCCCTTGCCCTAGTATAATAGGTGCATAACTGAATACTTTAGTCAAGAGCTCTATACAATTTCTGACCCCCAACTGAACTGAGGTCTAAAAGACAATGTTCCTTTTCTTTTGCCCCTGGTCCTTAAGCACATTAGAAAGCTGATGATTTGGATAATGGTGAGTCCAGCAGCAGTAGCTTTTAGGGCAATTCTTTTATTTCGAATGAGTCAGTTCTGTTGGCTGACAGTGTAGCAAGAACTCCATATACAGAAAATAACACGGACCACCAAGATGCCTACTTCCTTTGCTATGGAGGAGACCAATCTGATTTCCACAAGTATTAATGTCACAACATTGCCAGGTGTTTCATATGCTGATTTACAAGGAAAAACAAAAAACAAAGCTCAGCTTGAAAAAAATGCATCCATTCTTTCCTTGTTTATCTTCTGAGAATTTCTGTTGTAGAGAAATCAACCTCCAGTTACGTGCAGTAATGACACTTAGGAAGAAATAGAAAGTACATGCAGTTGTAACAACCTTCAATTTTTTCTTCAGGCTAAAATGAAATACACTAAATTGAAGGGGAAAACCCTACAGGCTTTGTGGTATCACTAAAAGAAAATGGTAATTTGAATAAAAAATGTGGGTTGAAAGCCCAAATCAACTACTTATCAATTTTATAGCATTGGAGAATAAATTGAGTGCTTGAAGTATCAGTTCCTCATCAGCAATATTGTAATATAAATATGATTTGTGCACATGACATTTTGGTAAGATAGCTTTGATGCAACTTTGGTTACTCATTTTCACATATACTAAGAAAAAGATAATTTAACCTTTTGATTTTTTTAAGTTTTCAAGCAATGTGTATATAAGAATCCTTAACCCATTCCTATATCTCACTTCAAGACTGAGTCAATCTGTTTTAATGGACTACTTAAGACAGAGTCACTTAAAATGAACATAAATCTATTTCCTCGCTGTTCTTGGAAAGACCAAGATCAAGGGTTTGGCATTTGGGGAGGACCTTTTGCAGAAAGTAGAAGGGCAAATGAGGGGAAAAAGGAAGGGATGGGGGGAAGAGGTCAGAGAAGAGAGCAGAGAAAAGAGAGGAAGAGAGAACTCCTTTTATAATGAGCCTATTTCCATGATAATCAACCTAGCCAAGAGGATTTTATTAATTCTCTCATTCTATGCTCATGGCTTAACCATCTTTGCTTAGACACCACCTTTCAACACTATTATTGCATTTGGGGATTAAATTTCCTTTACTGTACATGCTTTTGAGGGCACATCCAAACCATAGCACCCAGCATAATAAATTAGGGGCTCCAAGATAAATTAAAAGCTAGTGATACGTATTTCATACACAACTTGATAATTAGGGAAAAAAATCCCTGCTACTGAAAACAAAAACCCATAGCAGCAACTTTTAAAAAAATTATCACATGTTTACAAGTACATAATGATAGCATTCATTGTGAAGAACTGATACACGTATGTATCACAGATGGATACTTTCTTTTCTCTTTCCCTCCAATACCTTTAAAATACTTTTTTAATGTGAAGTGACATTATTTTTTACCTTTCCCTTCTTTCCTTTCCTCTTTCCCTTCTCTTGTTCCCCTCCACATTTGAACATGTTCTTCCTATTTTACAATACCATGCATTTTGGTCCTTATTTATACTTTCAGTTTCTCACATCAGAGAAAAAATGTGATATTTACATGTGAGTGTCTGATTTATTTCATTTAAGAGTATAGTCTCAAGGTACATCCATTTACCTAGAAATGTCTCCAAGCTTATCCTTCTTTATGGCTCCACTATAAAACAACAACAGTAACAACAAATCACACGTTCTTTGTCTATTCACCAGTTGATGAGCATTTGGGCTGTTTCCAAGATATGGCTATTACAAACTGCGCTGCTATAATCAGAGGTGTGATGTATTGCTGGAATGTGATGCTTTCAATTCTTTGGGGAAGGTTCCAAGAAGAGGAATAGCTGGATCAAATGGAGCCTCTAGTACTAGTTTTTTGAGGAATCTCCACATAGATTTTCATAGTGGTTGAAATCTACACTCCGACAAACAGTGGAAAGTGTGCCTTTTTCCCCACAACCCTGCCATCATTCGTTATTGGTTAATTTCTTGATAATAACCATTCTTTTGGCCCTGAAGCAAGGCCAGCAGATTGCTGTAGCTGCTGGTTTCAAACAGGAGCCTAAAGAGAATTCTTTCTGTGGCCTGTTGGCTATTTCAGAACTTTGGAAATGGAATGGTCAATTCATCAGAAAGAGATAGCAGGTGAGTATGGCGGACTTTAGGGGGCCTGCAGGAGAGAGACCCTGGCGCGTGGGGACCTACATCATGCAGTTGACTCGGGGTGCTAGGAGAACAAGGAGCTCCTTCCCTCTCTGGAGGGCAGCTGTGAGTTTGCCGGCACGCAGGCTGAGAATCAGACATCTCATGTCGTCCTGTCCCGTGTCCTCCCCCCTCCTTAGCAAGTGGAGCCAGTGAACTGGACATTTTGTGAAAAGATTGGCTGTTATTTAGTATGAACTCCCCGTATGCAAAGATAAGGACAACCATTTGGAAGAAAACAAGAGACAATATGACAGAGAGTGAGATCTCTGGTTGTCTAGCTTTGAAGTTTATGCTTTCTTATGTCCCGCTCTGTTCTGTTTTGTTGTGTTTAATTTTACCCTCTTTAAAATAAAATTTTTAAAAAACCCATTCTTTCTGGAATGAGATGGAATCTCAGCATCATTTTGATCTGCATTTTGTGAATGATTAATGATGTACATTTTTTCATGTATTTATTTTTTGTTTCTACTTCATCTGAGAAGTATGTGTTCATTTTAGATGTTCATTTTTGGATTTAGTCTTTAAATCTGGGGAGGGGGTTCTGACTTTTTGAATTCTTTTTTATATTCCAGATATTAGTCCTTTGTCTGAGGAACAACTGGAAAAAATTTTTCTCACACTATGGGTTGTCTCTTCACACTGTTGGTGGTTTCTCTTGCTATGCAAAAGCTTTTTTAATAAGATGAGCTCCAAGTTGTTGATTCTTTATGATAGTTCCTATGTGATCAGGGTTTTTGTTCCTCAAATTTTTGCCTACAACAATGTCTTCAAGAGTTATATCTACTCTATTTTACAGAAGATTTAATGTTTCTGTTTTAATATGAGATCTTTGATCAATTTCAATTTTAATTTAGTGCATGGTGAGAGATGTGGGTCTAGATTTAATCTTTAGCATGAGGAAAGCATGTTTTTCCAGCACCATTTATTAAAGAGGCTATCTTTCCTCCAGTGAATGTGTTTGGAACCTTTGTCAAAAATAATGTGGTTAAATATATCTGGAGTTTTTTCTGCATCTTTTAGTCTGTTCCATTGATCTTTGGGTCTGTTTTTGTTTTTGTTTTTTTTGTCAGTACTATGGTTTATTATATAATTTCAGGTCTGGGATTGTGATGCCCCCTGCTTTGCCTTTGTTGCCCAGAATTGCCTTTGCTATTCTAGATCTCTTCTGGTTCCAAATGTTTTCTCTAATTCTGTGAAATATGTTGTTGAAATTTTTATTGTAGTTGCATTAAATTGGTAAAACAATTTGGGGAATATGGCCATTGTCACTGTATCGGTTCTTCCTATCCAAGAGCACAGGCTGTCTTTCCATTTTCTGATATCCTCTTCAACTTTCTCTTTCAGAGTAATGAGGTTTTCAGTGTAGAGGTCTTTTACTTCCTTCATTAGACTGATTCCTAGGTATTTCATTTATTTGGATGCTATTGTTTAAAGTATGGTTTCCCTGATTTCTCTCTCAGTGAGTTTGTTATTCATGCACAGAAACTATTGATTTTTGAGGGTTGATTTTGTATCCAACTGTACTACTGAATTGGTTAATAAATCTAGAAGTCTTTTGGTGGAGTTTTTGGGGTCTTCCATGTAGAATATAAAGTCATCCACAAATAACTTCGTCCTTTCCTACCACTGTTGCTTTTATTTCTTTCTCTTGTCTAATTGCTCTTTCTAATGTTTCCAGAACTATATTAAATAAGAGGGGAGACAGTGGACATCCTAGTCTTGCTCCTGATTTTAGAGGGAAAGTTTTCAGTTTTTCCTTAGGATGATGTTGGCTGTTGTTGATTTGTCATGGAAGGCTTTTATCAGATTGAAATTAAAACTATCTATTCCTATTTTCTGTAGATTTTTATTAAAAATCAGGAATGGATTTTGGACTTGTCTAACACTTTTTCTGCATCTATTGATGATCATATGGTTTTTGCCATTGCCTCTGTTAATATGGTGTATTATGTTTACTGACTTGCATATGTTGAACCAGCCCTGCATCCCTGGGATGAATCCTGCTTGGTCATGGTACACAATCTTTTTGATGATTTGCTGCATTTTGTTTGTAAATATCTTATTGAGGACTTTTGCATCTATGTTCACTAGGGAGACTGACCTGTAGTACTCTTTCTTAGTTGGATCTTTCTCTAGTTTCAGTACCAATATAATGCTTGCCTCTGAGAATGAATTCAGGAATATTATTTACATTTCAATTTCACTGAAGAGTTTAAGAAGTAGCAGCATTAAATCTTCTCTAAATTTCTTGTAGAATTCAACCAGTGCATTTTCTAGGGACTGGGTTTTTTTCTTGTTGGTAAGTTTTCAATTATAGCTTCAATTTCATTGATTGACAATGATTTATTTAGAATTTTTCACAGCTTCTTGATTCAGCTTTGGTAACTGATATGTGTCTAGGAATCTGTTTATTTTTTTCTGCATTTTCTATCTTATTAGAATACAAGTTCTTCAAGTAGGTATAGATGATCTTTTTGGATTTCTCACAATCCAAGGCAATTTCAGCCTTTTCATTCTCATTGATGTGGATTTGAGTCTTTCCTTTTTTTGATAAGGTTGGCTAGAGTTTGTTGATTTTATTTAATCCTTCAAAGAGCCAACTCTTCAATTCACTGATCCTTTGTATTGCTCTCTTATTCTCCATTTGTTAATTGCTGCTCTGAGCTTTATAATTTCCTCCCTCGTGTGACTTGCTCTTCTTTCTCTGGAAGCTTGAGGTTCAACTTTAAGTTGTTTATTTCAGCTTGCTCTCTTTTCCTGATATGTGTATTCACCACTATAAATTTTCCTCATAGTGCTGCTTTCACTGTCTCCCACAAGCTTCGATATGATGTATTGGCATTATCATTTAATTGTAGAAACTGTCTAATTTGTTTTTTAATTTCATTTGTCACCCATTGATTATACAGGACGATGTTTTTTAATTTCCTTGTGTTTATGAAGTTTTTGTGATTTCTCTTGCCATTAATTTCAATTTCAATGTACTATGATCTGATACTATACATGGGGTAACTTCAATTCCTTTGCACTTATGCATGTTCTGTGAGCTATTTGGAGAACTTCTTGGCTGTGTGCAGCCAAGAAGACTGTGTATTCCGATGCTGTGGAGTGTAACACTCTAGACATCTAAGTTCATTTGTTCAAATGTTCAGTTCAGTTCTAATATTTCATTGCTGATTTTTTGTCTCATTCTGTCCTTTGTGACAGTGGGTTATTGAGATCCCCAATACAATTGTATTAGAGCTTGTTTGCTTTTTTTTATGCCCATTAATATTTGCTTTATAGAGTTGGGTGCACTGGTATTTGGTGCCTATATATTTATGGTTATCGCTTCCTCTTGGATCATTCCCTTTACAAGGATATAGTGACCCTTGTCTCTTAATTAGTTCTGACTTGAAACTCACTTTGCATACAAATAGAATAGCTACTCTTGCTTTTTTCTAGGTTGCTGTCTCACGGAGTATTGTTTTCCATCCTTTAATTTTCAGTCTATTAATTTTGTTTTGAGTTAAATGTGTTTCTTGTATGCAGGATATTGTTGGATCTTGCTTCTGGATCCATTCTGCCAATCTTTTTTTTTTCTATTAGTGAATTAAGATCATCAATGTTAATTGTTGTAACTCATATGTATTGACTTATCCTTGTCATGTTTGGTTTTCCCTTTACCCCTTGTTTTAATTATTTGCTTTGCCTGTTGGGTTCATTCTTCTGGGGTTTATGGAGTTATACTCCATTTTATTTCTTTCTAGAGTGTCCTTCAGAACATTTCAGAGCACTGGTTTAGTGTTCACAATTTTTTTTTTCAGGTGTTCTTTGTCATGAAAGTCTCTCCATCAATTTTGAAAGTTAGTTTTTTGGGGTACATCAATCTGGATTGGAGGTTATTTCCTTTTAGGACTTGAAATACTTCACCCCAAGCTCATTTTGACTTGAGGGTTTGTGTTGAGAAGACTGCTGTGATTCTGATGGGCTTTCTTTTACAAGTGTTTTGTTTCTTTTTAAATAGCTTTTACTATTATGTTTTTGTGTTTAATCTGTGGTATCTTTACTATTATATGACTTGCTGTAGATTTTTTTTTTTTTTGGTATGGGGGAGCAAACTCATGACTATGTGTTTGCCAGGCAGACAGGTACTTGTGCCTCTGCTCTAAATCTCTGACCAGTTTTTTTTTAAATCATGACTAACTGGAATGCTATATGCCTCATTTATATGTGTGTCAAATTCTTTTTCCCTTCCAGGGAAGTTTTCTGCCATGTATCTATGAACAAGTTTTCTATATTATTTGCGCTATCTCTTGCCCTTTTTATTGACTCCAATCAATCTTATGTTATTCTTCTTTACATCATCTAGTAGCTGCTAGATTGATTTCTCATGGACCCTTGCTATTTAAAAAAAAAATCTTTCTTTTCATGATTGCTAACTGCAAGCCTGTCCTCTGTGAGTTTTTGTCTTCACATTGGCTTATTCTGCTGCAGGTACTTTCAATAGAGTTTTTAATATACTGGATATCTGTTTGAATGCATTTTATGGATTTCATTTCTTTCCTATGTTGGGCATTCATGATTTCCATCATTTTCCTACATTCCTCTATTTTTGTTTTTCTATATCTGCTCTAGAGTCACTAAGTGTGATTTTCTTTGTGGTCACCATTTCTGTAGTTCTCTGAAACATTATTTGTTATTTGATTTTTTCTAGAACTTCATTCATTTGCTTTGTTGTGACCACTTGAGAGAGGCCAGGTGGTTGGTTTTGGGATTGTCCACCTCATTGTCCTCTGGGTGTGTCTTTGGTGAACTGGACGTCTTGGGCTGCATCTTGTTTAAGTATTATTTATTTATTTTTAGTTTAATTCCTGGGTTGATACTTATAAATTGCCTATGGTAAATAGCTTTATTGCTAGCATTTAGAACCCTGAAGAAATGATAACTACTTCCCAGAGGTGTCTTCCAAGTGTAGCTTGCTTTTGGGTTTTGAGTCTTTTGCAAGATCCTACTTCTTCAATTTATTGGAGATGAAAAGTTGCTCCTACTTGGCCCAGTCCCTGATTCTTTGGCATTGGTCCACAATATTTTCTACAACCCTTGGGCAAGCTCAGTCTTGGTTACCAGGAAGATCTACTGTTTAGAACAATTATATCACTTTGGCTAAAATGGTACAATCAGCAATAACAATGGTATCAAACGCAGCCTATAAAAAATGACAACCTGAGGTAATCATTAATTTGTCACCTTTAACTGTATGAACTAGATTTGTCTGATTAAGACAAGTCAGAAAATTGCATGCAGTAAATTATCTCTCAACATACCAGTTTTACCCTTCAGGGAAGAAAATTTAAAGGGGCTGGGGGAAAAACCAGAAAAATAGCAGAAGAGGAAGAGATTAGAAGCAAATCTGGAGGACAAAGGAGAAATGACACAGAAAACAGGGGGAAAAGAGAGAAGGAAAAAATAAAAACAAGAAGAGAACAACAAGCACAAAAAAACTAGAAAACATGTTCACACTCACCTAAAAACAAGATCAAACAATCAAGTAAAAGAACAAAAAAGAAAAAAAAAGACAGAGAGAAAAAATGTCCACTTCAAGGTTTGTCTTTGCCATCACTGGTGGACAATGTGTGAAGACAGAGTTCAGATCTGTGCTGATTTATCCCAGCAAGCCGCCAGTAACTTTAGGGTGAGGAGAGTGGATAATCTCAGTGAGCTGCACCTTTGTTCCTCCTGAAGTTCAGGTTGTTTTCTGGGCATGAACTAGAACCAGACCCGTTCAATGTGCAGCAATCAGTGCACCTTCTGCAGGCTTGACTCAAACAGGAGCCGTAGATGGAGTCAGCAGTCGTTCTGAGTTCTGAGCTGTCCCAGATGACGCCTCCCAGTTGTGCTCTACTGTGGGATGGTCAGATGTGTACACCAGCCAGTGCAGTCTATGGCATCTACTGTTCCACTGTGCCACTGCCTCTGTCTGTGGGGGCCTCTTGGTTGCCAGCAGCCACTCTGTGGCCACAGGTATGAACCACTCCTCCCACACAGTGTAGGAGAAGGTGCTGTGTGCCATCTCCTTCTTCTTTGTTGAAGTTACTCTCTTAGCTCTCCTCACATACTTTAACTTTTGCTTCAGATCATTTTTTGGGTCTGGAGGACCCACCGTCTTCTTCATCTTTCTCACATTGCTGTATTCCATTGTCTGAACACCAAATCTTGGAGTGTCTCTTTCTCTGCTGCTTAGCACTCCACCATCTTCCCAAAAGTTTATTTAAAAAAATTTTTGCCAGCATCCAATTCACTTATTTATTTTATAAGTCCTTTTCAAGTTAATTATTATACATATAGATCAACCATCAAAACATAAGACATGTAAGAATTATACTAAATCAAACTGCACTTTTAAATATATTATCCATGTTGAATTATAAATTGTTTTTTTTTTTACCTTTTTTCCTATTGTTTGGTTTTTATTTTGCATGTCATATATTGGATTTCTCATATAACAGAAACTATGTGATATGTAAGCTTGTGTGTCTATTTTACTTTACTTAAATTTTTGGCCTCAAGATGCATCCATTTTCCTACAAATGACTTGAGGTTATCCTTCTTTAGAGCCAAATAGTACTCTATTGTATAAAAATTGCACATTTTCTTTATCCATTCATCTGTTGGTGGACATATAGACTGCTTTCAAGATTCAGGATTGTAAACTGTGTTGCTATAAATGTGGGTATGCACAATCACTGTGACTTCCTTAACTCTTTTGGGAATATACCTAGAAGGAGAATAGTGGGGTCAAATGGAGTTTCTATTTTTAGTTTTTTGATCTCTATGCTGATTTCTATAGTGGTTGCATCACTTTACATACCCACCAACAATGAAAACAGATTCCTTCCCCCACCCACTGCAGCACCCCCTGGTTGATTTCTTGATGATAATGTTTCTTTCTGGAATAAGATGGACTCTTACTGTTAGTGTTTTAATTTGCATTTCTTGAATGATCAGCATGTTGAACCTTTTTTCATGTATTTATTAACTGTTTGTACTACTTCTGAGAAGTGTCTATTGATTTCAGATGCCCATTTTTTATTGGGTTTTTAAATTCTGGAGGTCTATTTTTAAAAATTCTACATGTATTCTAGATATTAGTCCTTTATCTGAGAGTAGCTGGAAAATTCTTTTTCTTGTTCTGCCAATTATTTTTGTTCTGTTGGTGGTTTCCTTTGCTGTGCAGAAGTTTTAATTTGATGAGATCCCATTTGTTGATTCTTGGTATTATTTCTTTTGCAACTGGGGTTTTTGTTCAGAAAGTTTTTGCCTAAATCTATGTCTTCAAGAGATTTACCTATTTTACCTTCCAGTAGATTGTTTCTGTTTTAATATTTAGATCCATGATCCATTTTGATTTTAGGTTACTGTACGGTGAGAAATACTGGTCTAGTTTCAGTCTTCAGACAGTTTTTCCAGCAACATTTGTTAGAGACCATCTTGCTTCCAGTGAAACAGTTAGGCCTCTTTGTCAAAGGAAAGGTCATTTAATGTGCCAGGAGTTGTTTTTGCATCCTCTGTTCTGTTCTATGATCCAAAAGTCTGGATTTCCCCCCAGTATCATGCTGTTTTTATCACCATAGTATAACTTGATGTCTGGGATAGTGATACCCTCTTTGTT
>PVJX010038537.1:0-16269 GCA_004027295.1 Dolichotis patagonum
CTCTTGTTTTCTTCCAAATGGTTGTCCATATCTTTGCATATGGGGAGCTCATACTAAATACCATAGCCAATTTTTTCACAAGATGTGTAGTTCGCTGGCTCCCACTTGCTAAGGGGGGGGACATGGGACAGGACGACATGAGATGTCTGATTCTCAGCCTGCCCACCAGCCGGATCACAGCTGCCCTCCAGAGAGGGGAGGAGTTCCTTGTTCTCCCGGCACCCCGAGTCAACTGCATGGTGCAGGTCCCAATGCACCAGGGTCTGTCTCCTTCAGGCCGCGGAAAGTCGGCCACGCTCTCAGCCGGCCCCCAGAGAGGGAAGGAGCTCTTTGTTCTCCCAGCATCCTGAGTCAACCTCACCGTGCAGGTCCCAAGGCGCCAGGGTCTCTCCCCTTCAGGCCCCCTAAAGTCCGCCATACTCACCTGCTATATCTTTCTGATGAATTGACCATGACATTTCCAAAGTTCTGAAATGGCCATCAGACCACAGAAAGAATTCTCTTTAGGCTCCTGTTTGAAACCAGCAGCTACAGCAATCTGCTGGCCTTGCTTCAGGGCCAGTCCCTTGTTACCTTTCAAGTAGCTTTCAGATTGTATCCTGCACGTCCGCTTTTCTGGAAGCTTAGTTGATTCTGCCAGGGACACATTTAGTTGCTGCTCTTTCCTGTTTGCTTGTTCAGCGCATTGCATACACTTGAGCTGCACCATTTTCTGTAACTGTGCTCTCCTGGACTAACAGCTTCAAGTTCAGCACCATTAGAGAATCGTGGATCAAATGTAAAAAGTATTTTTGCCTTTATTTGTAACTTTCCAGTATGTTCATTTTGAAGTTGCTACTTTTCATTGTGATTTTAAAATTGTAGTTTTTTTTTGCTTTTGATACTTTTTACAGTATTTTCCAACAACTTTCAGGACATTATTTTGTCAAAAAAAAATCAATCAAGTAACTTAACATTTTGAGTTTTAAATGCATTTTCTTGTTTTGCTGTATTTAACATTATTTTCAATGATTTTGTTTTAAAGGTCTTTCTTGTTCTTGTCCAAGGAACCAGTTTGATTCAGCGACTTACATCTGTTGCTTATACATATGATAATCTGGCTCCCAGGTATACATTTTCCTAAATTTTGTGTATGTATGTTTGTAATGAGAATATAGTGTTTTAAATTTTTAGTTTGCAATTTTTAAATGTAATAGAAAATTTATTACGTTTTCTTAGTGAATTGTCATAGTCTTTCATGTAGAATCACATATATTGCCAAAATTTTGCCAAGTTTTCATGAGAATGTGGTTTCTCTATGTTTACATACTTTTCTGAATCTGAGGATAGCTTTTAGACAGCCTGATTTTTGTTAACTTATAAATGCTTTGTTACTTATTTCTTAAAATCAAGACCATTTTGTTAACTAGAATTTTTCAAATTTGTAAAACTTAATGTTGATACATCATCAAATATATGGTCCATATTAAAATTGTGCCATTAATACTCATTATAACAATATTTTTCCCAGTCCAGAATCATGCATTTTCATCATTTTGCTTCCTTGGCTTGCTTGCTTTTTTTTTTTTTTTTTATTTTTTTTTTGGAGGCAGGGTCTTGGTTTAGTGCAGGCCAGCCTTGAACTCCCTTTTAGCCCAGGCTGGCTTTGAACTCAAGGCGATCCTCCTCCCTTAGCCTCCCAAATGCTGTGATCACAGGCATACGCCACCATAACTGACCCTTCCTTGGATTTTAATCATAGACAGTTTCTCAGCCTTAGTCTTGTGATACTGACATTTTTGAGTACTATAGGCCAATTCTTTTTTTTTTTAATCCTAGAGAACATTTTTTTTAAAATTTTATTTTAAAGGGGGTAAAATTAAACACAACAGAACAGGACATAAGAAAGCATAAATTTCAAAGCTAGACAACCAGAGATCTTCACTATCTGTCATATTGTCTCTTATTTTCTTCCAAATGGTTGTCCACATCTTTGCATATGGGGAGCTCATACTAACATAGCCAGTCTTTTCACAAGATGTGTAGTTCACTGGCTCCCACTTGCTAAGCAGGGGGGAGGGGGAAGGGGACAGGGGATGGGGGACAGGACACATGAGATGTCTGATTCTCAGCCCACACGTGGGCAGGCTCACAGCCGTCCCCCAGAGAGGAGAGGAGCTCCTTGTTCTCCCAGCACCCTGGTACCCTGAGTCAACCACATGGTGCAGGCCTTGAGGCGCCAGGGTCTCTCTCCTTTGGGCCACTGAAAGTCTGCCACACTCACAGCCGCCCCCCCAGAGAGAGGAGGAGCTCCTTGTTCTCCTGACACCCTGAGTCAACCACATGGTGTAGGTTCCGATGAGCCAGGGTCTCTCTCCTGCAGGCGGCGGAAAGTCTGCCACGCTCACCTGCTATTTCTTTCTGATGAATTGACCATTCCATTTCCAAAGTTCTGAAATGGCCAACAGACCACAGAAAGAATTAGAGAACATTTTTCAATTTCTGTTTTCCTAATTGTTTTTCATTATTTGGTGTAGATTGTGCATTTCCAGCAAAAATATTCCATAAGTTATGTAGTGTTTTTCCCGGCACATTTTGGTGATGTATTATTTGTCCCATTGTTGATTATATTACTTTTGATCAATTAATGTTATTTCTATCAATCTCTATTAGATTTTTTATGACTATTCTTTGTAAATTAATAGACAATGTGTGGGAAGACATTTTGAAACTGTATAAATTTTCTACTTTCTATAAAACTGATTCATTGGTTTTAGGTTTTATTAATGACTTGTGCTTGCTTTAAATATGAATATAAAGTTTGCAAATTATCAACCTTTTTTGTTACTATAGTTGACATTCCATTATGAGAAAAGATTTTTTTCCTTTACCTGGTTAGTATCAATTCATTATTTTTCCTCATTCAGTATATTGTAGTTCATTAGGTGTATTTTTTTCCATTGCTCAGATTATAGCAGATTTGTTTGTTTATCTTTTTGAGACAGTTTCACTATGCAGATTGGGCTGGCCTTGAATATACAGTAATCCTCCTACCTCAGCCTGTCAACTGGGATTACGGGCGTGTACCACCATACTTGGCTAGATTATAACAAGCTTGTGCATATGAGTTTTTGGCATGACACTATCGTGGTTTTTGTTACTTTTTTTTTTCTTTTTGAAAAAAATTTTCTTTTTGAAATTCAGACGACTGGCTTTGAACTCTCTATGTAGCCCAGACTGGCTTCAAACTCACAGCAATCCTGCTTCAGCCTCCTGAGTGCTGGGATTGCAGGCATGTACCACTGTGCCCAGCAGCTCTGTTATTTGAGACATCAACTGGGGTTAAGTTTGGAGTCCTTTTAATGTCATCACAATATCTTCTAGGCTCATCTTGTAGCTTCCCTGCCTTAGTTCTGAAATAAGCTGTTTCTTCTAAAGTCCTGATGCTTATTGGTGGGGGACCTTGAAAATGGGTTTTTGTTACATGTATTCTTACTGGCATGTCTTTGCTTGTAGACTGTCAGTGAACAGGCTAGAAATGTGTCTCTAAAATGTAGTTAACCATGCAATATTCATTTATTTTGACTACTTTGGGATTTTGATAAACATTAATAATACAGAAATTTAAGAAAGCAATTGCTGATTAACATAAGGGGGCCAAAGTGGGCATGGTGATACATGCCTCTAATCTCAGCACTCTAGAGGCTGAGGCAGGAAAATTGCAAATTCAGGCCCATTGTGAGTGATTTAATAAGACCTTGCCTTAAAATAAAAATTGTGGGCATAAGATGGAAATGTAACTGAGTGTGAAGGTCTTGGCTTGGATTCAGTTCCCAGTACTACAAAGCAAAGGTGAGGGAAACTGTATGCTTTATATAATCACATAAATTATGTTAGAGTTTATGAATTTGATTTCCAAGTATTCCATTATTGTTTCATTCACTGTTGTATTCACGTACATCTAAAGCCATCTTTGTTTTATTTTGAAATATACAATACAGTATTGGCAGTTCAGAGATCTTGCACATGATGAGCAAGAGCTGTACCACTGAGTTAAACCGTCAGCTCAATACATTTTTATTGACTGCAGTTACTCTGCTGTGCAGTAGATCTCAACATTTATTCCTTTTGTTTATAACTTAGTGCCCCTTGACCACAACTATATAAATCCCCAGCCTGTCACTTTACTCTCCACTTTTCTGTATTTGACTTACCACTGATTTTTAAAATAAATGCTAAAAGACCAAAGAACAAATACGTAATTCTCTTAAAATTCTGTCTGTTCTAAAGTAGTTATACACTCCACAGGACATATGGTAGTAAATAGTTTTTATTTCATTGCTGAGTTTAATTTGTGGTTGTGGGATGTGTTTTCTTCACAGAGTTTTAAAAGCTCAGTCTGATCACAGATCTAGACATGAAGGTAAGGGTTCTACAAATTATTTCTATAAGATGTTAATTGTTACATCTTTAATAATGAGCATTATATCTTTTTACCATCTGCCTTTATAATCAGTTTTTTTTTTTTTTTAAGTTTCACATTATTCAATGTGGCTCTTGGTGAGTTGGGCTCATTGCTGTTCTTTGGTGAAATCTAGCCTTGCTGATAGTGATCATTTACAAGATTGGCTGAAGAAGTTAACCCTCCTTATTCCTGAGGTAAGGAAAAGATTGAAGATTAGTTAATCTTTATATGTTTTTATGTTATTAGCATTGATAACAAAAAGAGGTAAAAGAAACAAATGTGCTTGATTGCATAAGTATATCACATTATTTAGTTCTTTGGGGTCTAGAGTGTTTTGAATTATGTACATTAAAGAGTGATTGTTACATATTCTCTGGCATCCATATTTGTCCTTTTTGTCATTTTTTGAAATATTTGTTTAGAGAATGATTTATTTTGGGACCAGTAGAATAGTTGCCTAGCATGTGAGGACCTTAGATTCCTTCCCAGCATTGCCAAAAAAAAGTGATTCTTTTGCTTTAGTTTTTAAATAACTTTCATTGGTTTTGTTTTTTTGAGATAGAATATCATTTTGTAGTGCATGCTGGCCTTGAACTCATGGTGATCCTCTTGCCTCAGCCTCCCTAGTGCTGGAATTACAGGTGTGCACCACCACACCTTGTTTTTTAAATAGCTTTTGTAAGACATAGGACAAGCTTAAGCATTTCTTTTGGTAATTTATGTTTAGAAAAGTTTTGATTGGAAAGTTTTGAAATGTAAAACTTTTTCTATTAATAAAAGTAGAAATAAGAGAGTCTTAAAGTTAGTAAACTAAATGTTTTCTTTCTCTGTTGTCACTGATACTAATATTCTTTTCATTAGTAATTTTGTTGTTTTTGGTTTGTTTCTGTGGTTCTGGGATTGAACCAAGGTCCTGGCACATACTAGTCCAAGTGCTCTATATCACTGAGCTACATCACAACCATTACTAGCTATAATATTTCTTCTGTACTGCTCAGACCTATTCCCAAGTGAAACTGTATATACATACACTTTTTATTATATACTTAAACACAAAGTTGCATGTTTCTGTGGTCAGGATTATATTGGATCTTGACTGAATTGAATCCTGTATTTGCTCATGTTTTTGGTAGTTACTTACAATCTGAAATATTCTGATATAAATACTTTTTTGAGTTGGTTCTAGTTGGCTGAAATTATTTATCTTGTTGTTTAGTTTGTTAATTACTTTCCCCTAATCTCTTTTCTATTGTAGGCTTGTTTGGTTTTCTGTTTTTATGGCCATACTCAAAATTTTTAATATATGCGTATATTTATATTAAACATATTTTGTGGAATTGTATGTTATTTATTTACATGCAAGTGTTTGTCACCAGAATATTGTATTTAAAATATATTACTAAGAAAAAAGAATATATTCCTAAAGAAGCTATCTAAAGTTATTTCTGTTCACATGTTAACATTAGCTTTTCAATACTAAAGCACACTGTCTCTGGAATTTGCTTTTTCATTTAGACCGCAGTTCGTCATGAATCCTGTAATGGTCTCTATAAATTATCTCTGTCGGGCCTAGATGGAGGAGACTCAATCCATCGGTCTTTTCTGCTTTTGGCTGCGTCAACACTGTTGAAATTTCTTCCTGATGCTCAAGCACTCAAACCTATCAGGGTAAGAGTTTCTGTATTTAGGAGAGATTCCTATTTCTGTAATTTGCTTTGGCTCGTTTATTATTTCACTGTATCACTGTAATTACTGAATGTATTTCTAATAGCACAGTAGTTGTATCGTTTTTAAAGTAACTTGGTGATGCTGGCCTTAGTGGTGCGTGTCTGTAAACCCATCACATGGGAGGCTGACCTGGGAGAATCACCGGAAGTTCCAGGCCAACCTTAGCTATATAGTAAGTTCAAGGCCAGCTTGAACTATGTAGTGAGCTCCTGTCTCAAAACACCAACCAGGGCCGGGGATTTAGCTCAGTGGCTTAAGCGCCTGCCTGGCAAGCACAAGGTCATGAGTTCGATCCCCGGTGCCAAAAAAAAAAACACCAACCAAATAAAATAAAGTGACAATGTTGTGGCACTTTGTGCCACAATAGTACAATCTAAGTGTTTTGATTTTAGTGCTGTGGGCTCTCTCATGTGTATTGTATGCTGTTTTGGAAATAACACTTGTTCTTTCTAGGTTTGGGGCCTTGTGTTAATAGATGAATGACAGAAACATCATAAATTCTCTCTTTACTATTGAGTTACATAGTCATCTGTATGTTTTTTTGTTTGTTTGTTTGTTTTTTGGTACTGAGGATTGAACTCATGACCTCGCACTTGCCAGGCAGGCATTTATGCCGCTGAGCTAAATCCCCGGCCGGTGTATGTATTTTTAATCTGTATGATACCATGTATGATACATATACATCTAAAAAATAGTCTGGTGGAAGAATTCTGTGACCTGATAAACCTAGAGCCCATTTATAAAAAAAATTTATAATCACAGAAATAAGATGTTTTATAAGACTTACATTATTTCCTTATATCCTTCGAAATGTAAGTAACGTGAAACCCATTTTCCTTTTTTTTTTTTTTCATTTTTCTCAAATTTCTGGTGATCACTTATGCACATACTTACAATTTTTTTCCCTTTTTTGTTAGATTTTGAATTTTATTTATGCAGAATTTATTTCATAAAGTATGTCATCTCTTATGTATTATAATTTTAAGTTGTTTTTAAACTGTTTTCACAAAGTGTGTTTTTTTTTTAATAGATAGATGATTATGAGGAAGAACCAGTGTTAAAACCTGGATGTAAAGAGTACTTTTGGTTGTTGTGCAAATTAGTTGACAACATACATATAAAGGATGCTAGTCAGGTATGTTCGGAAGAGTATACATTAATTTGTTAATAAATATGAATTATGCATGTGAATGTTCATGATTTCAGTAGTCCTTGCAAGTAAAGACTCTTTAAGCCGGGCATGGTGGTACACATCTATGGTTCTAACACTCTGGGAAGGGAATATGAGGGAAAGGGGCAAGTCAGCCATACCTGTCTCAGAAAATTTAAAAAGATAGTAATGGGCTGGAGTTACAACTCAGTTTGAAAGCCCTGGGTTCAATCAGCAGTAACAACCCTCCTTCTCCACCTATTAAGGGCTCTTTTGGTCATCAATAACTAGGTAGTACTGTCATAATTTTTCTACTATCATTCCTTTCTGTTTCATTTTTACTTAGGCCTAACTTGAAACATCTTTATCGGTTACCTCCTTCTCTTCAGAGTGAAATTTGTGTTTCCAAATCTTATTTGAAAAGTGAAATTAAGATTTTAAATTTAAATATACAGCTCTCTATAGTAGTATTTGACTTTGGAGTCCTGAATATATAAACTAAGGCCAGATTCAAATTTGAATTTAATTTTAAGCTAAAGAAACACTTTGGACTTTTTTATATACTAAAGTAACATTTCTTTTCAAAGAAGTACTTAAACAAATTTCAAACACAAACATGCCACATAAACTTGATTTTTCACATCTATAGCTTGCCCAAAATATATACATACTACCCCAGGAAAAGAAAAACTTACAGCTGGGCATAGTGGCACACAACTGTAATCCCAGCACTTAGAATGCTGAGGGAGGAGGATCTTTGCAAGTTCAAGACCAGCCTGGACTACAAAGTAAGCTCAAGGCCAGCCTGAACTGCATAGCGAGACCCTTTCTTCAAAAGACCAAATAAATAAATAAATAAATAAATAAATACCTTATAAAAATATTTTAATACTGAATTTACTGAAATATTATGAAATTAATAGAAGGTACCTTTGGCCTTTTTGATTACAAGAGGTACTCAAAGTGGTGACCATTGGCTTCTAGACATTTATTAGTACAGGGGACTGCTGCTTGGGTAACCTTGGTCATTGAGATTGCTGCACATGTGCTTTTCAGTGTCTTCTGTACAGGCTGGCAGTGTGTAGTGGATTTTCTGCAGTACACGACATCCTCTAGGGTTCACCACAACACTGTTTATTGACAAGACATCATTTTACTTTTCTTTTCTTGAAGTGTGTTTTTGGCAGACTGTCTCTATATGTATATTTACTTAAGGTAAAATGCATCTGGGTTAATTCACAAGAAATCAAATGAGGAAGATCCATTTATATTTGGGGAACATTTCTTAATTGCTTAAATTATTTAAGTGAAAATAAAATATATAACTTTACAATAAAAATCCTATGGTAGTTATACCTTCTGCATTTTAGTTTGTATGTGAATTGTTAAAATCTACTTTTCATTTGAAGAGTAATAATTAAAAATTAATACTGACCAACTTTTAATTCATTTGATTAAGATACTGATACCACATTATCATTTTCATTTTATAAATCTAGGTTTACCTGTTTAAAACTTAACAAAGATAAACATTCTCAATGAAGTTAATTTTCCTTCTTAGAGGTCTGTTTCTTTGAGCGTCCTTTTTTGGGTGGAGTGGTGAGATAGGGCCTTGGTGTGTAATTCAGGCTGGCTTTGATTTCACTACGTAGCACAGGCTGGTCTGGAACTCACAGTGATCCTCCAGCTCGGATTGCAGGAATGTACCACCATGCTTATCTTTTACATACACTTTTGAATTAAGTCCTATTTTATGAAGTCTGTTTTAATTTTGTTTTCAGTTATAATGCAAACTAAAGTTTTTGAAGTTAACCGTAGAGTTTAGTTCATTGTTAAAACCTAGTTCATTAAAGATACTGAAAACAAATTGTATGTGAATTACATCTCAGTAAAGTTAGTAAAGAAGAAAACAACCAACCTTACCATCACATTATTGTGACTGTCATAATTTATGAACAACATTCATTGAATTTTTTGTAGTACTATTAATGCATTTAAAGCTGTAATTGTATTAATTTGTATGCATGAGAATAGATGTTTGGAGTTTATAATTTACATATAAAAAAGTGTTTTTAAATTAAGCTATACTACTAAAGATAAAAATCTATATTTGGATATATGTTTTCTTTTTGTATTAAGACAACACTCCTTGACTTGGATGCTTTGGCAAGACATTTGGCTGACTGTATTCGAAGGTAAAATTTGATGTGAAATTCATGATTATATTATTGAGGAAAGATAATGTGATTAGGTAGACTATCTTGTTTTGCTTGTGTTCTTGGGGTTTTTTTTTGTTTCTTTTTTTTTTTTTTTTTTGCAGTAGAGAGATTCTTGATCATCAAGATGGTAATATAGAAGATGATGGGCTTACAGGACTCCTAAGGCTTGCAACAAGTGTTATTAAACACAAACCACCCTTTAAATTTTCAAGAGAAGGACAGGTATGTATTAAAATACCCAAATGAGTAGATAAAATGCGACCAAAATTTTTTGTTGTTGCATCGTATGTGAATATGTTAAGTCTTTAAAAATATCTAAACACAAAGTTTGCTGCAATCTTAATTGGAAGTAGAAAAAGTAAACTTACTAAACTTTGAAAAAGTTGACCCTTTGAAAATATAAAATTATACTTGTTTTTAGAATGTAAAAACAAGTTCCTATTACTATATATAGAAAGGTAACATTTTAATGGTATGGTTTCTAGAGGGTTGAAAATTTTAAGTTGTAAATTAGTATCTCATTTACATAATGAAATTAATAACTAGTCATTGCAGAGTTATAATGGTTTCACAGTTGTCTCTGTCTGTGTATCTGTGTCTGTCTGTCTGTCTGTCTGTCTCTCTCTCTCTCTCTTTCTCTCTCGGTACCAGGACATACTTTTTGGTACCTGGAGTTGAACCCAATACCTTATACTTGCCAGGCAGGTGCTGTGCCACTGAGCTACAACCCTGGGCCACACTTCTCATATTTTAAAGGACTACATGAAATGTGTTTATTGAATTTGTGAAACATCTAATGACTTTACTAGCAAATGTTTGTTTGTTGGTATTAGTGGTTTGTTCGTCTTGCCACTGGCGCTTCCTGTATTGAGGAAATTATTATGATTTGGAAAGTTGTTATATTGAGATTATTAATAGAAGCAGTAACCAACGGAACCCCAGTCCGCATAGGTACAGACTAAATGATCTTGAGATAAAATTCAGGCTACAGTCTTTTCTGTTTTAAATCTGTGGATTGTCCCTACCGCCCCCCCCCATTTTTTTCTCCTCCCAAGTTTTTTTTCTGAAACAAAGTATTTGTACATAATTATGAAATAGAATGTGTAACAGTATTTGTGTTTGTGTATACATTGTGGAATTAGCATATCCATCATCTTAAACTTTTATCTTTTTTTATATTAAGTACATTGAGATTCCTTTCTGACAATCTTTTTGAGATATGAAATGCATTATTGCTCTCAATTTTGTTCTTTTTAATTAGTGTATGTTTATACTACATCATAGTTCAGTTCATTTTGGGATTTTGATATATGGTCACAGCATATGTTGATCACTTTTTCCATTCTTTTTTACCCCTTCTGCTCTCAATTTGTATGAGTTGCGTTTAACTATTTTAGTTAGATTCATGTGTGAGTGAGACAGTGCAGTGTTTTTCTTCACTTAACACAGTATTGTTACTGTCACTTAACAGAGTTGACTTCAATTAACACAGTATTCAGGTCCATGCATGTTTTCAGAAGTAAAAGGATTTAATGTTTTTTCTGGCTGAGTAATTTTACATTATGTATTCATGCTATGTTGTCATTGTCCATTTCTCTGTTGATTGACAGTTAGGCATTATCTGTATCCTGACTATTGTGAATAGGATTGCAGTAAGCATGATATTGCAGATGTCTTTTTTTTTTTTTTGTCTTCTTCCTACCCCTGTCTTCCCCTCCTTTGGCCTCCATTCTCCGCACTTCTCTTGCTTCCCCTTTCTCTTATCGCAGTCCTGTATATTGAGCTAAGGGCCTTGAAACTGAGCTACATCCCCAGCCCATTTAAAATATTTTATCTTGAGACACAATGTTCTAAGCCACTACGTTACACATGCTGAGATCAAACTTGGTATTCCCCTGGCTCAGTCTTCTAGAGTGCTGGGATTGCAGGTGTGTAACATGTGCCTGGCCTGCAGATGTCTTTTCAGCATGTTGATTTCATTTCTTTGCAGTTTGTACCTTTCAGTGGTATTGCTGGATTGTGGGAAGTTCCATGACTGTGCTAATTTACATTGCCACCGGTGGTCACAGACTCCTGCGCTGTGCATTTGAGGGCCTGTTATTTTTTCCAGTATACTCTGTGGGCATAATTTGATTTACAAACTTGCTAGTTTGAATCCTGGTTTGTTTTGTTTTGTTTGTACCAAGAATCGATCTCATTGAAGTCTTGTATATGAGTGAATGTGTAAATTTTATCCCAACATATGAATGTATGGATTTTTATGGTAGCATTATTGTAAAGGAAAGATCATTATTAGAAAAAAAAGTCTTTGACAGTCCAAAGGAGAGGTTCTCATGTAGTTTGATTTTTCCATGTCAATATATGTATATATTCTCATTCTTCAATAACTGTATAATCTTTTATCTGCATATATTTAACATAATTAAGTATCTTTCCTAATTGGAGACATTGTTATACTATTTCAAGTGATACTGTGGTGAAGATCTTTACATGCACATCATTTAGCACATATATTTAGGAAAAAATTTGCAGTTGAACTGCTGGTTCATAGGGTATGCACATTTCTTATTTTTTAGAGTATATACATTAATATGACCATGTTTCCACTCTAGAGACTGAGCCAATATATGATTACATCTACAATCTAAGAGAATAAGTTCCTATTTTCTCACATTCTATCAATGCTTTTTATATTTTCCAATATTTAGTCTCTTCCAGTCTAAAAAAAGGGTCCCCTTGCTTTTGTTTTGTATTTCTTTTGTGATGGTTAACACTGAACTTGTTAGCTGGGTTGTTGGCATATGCCTGTGATCCCTGAAGAGGCTGAGACAGGAGGATTGTAAGGAGTTTGAGGCCAACATGAGCTAGGTAGTGGGGTCCTGTATTTGAAACACAAAAAAAGATGAACTTCTTTTCATGTGTTTAACTGTTGCTTACCCCAAGTATCTCTCAGGGCAATACACTTATTTGCATAACTGAATATCCCAATATTGGACAGGTGTCGCTTCAACCAGTTAATTCTTGTTTGCTCAAGATCTGTATGTTTTGTTTTGTTTTGTTTTGTTTTGTTTTGTTTTGTTTTGTTTTGTTTTGTTGAGACAGGGTCTCACTATACAGTTCAGGCTGGCATTAGGCTCACTTTGTAGTTCAGGCTGGTTTCAAATTTGCAGTGATCCTCCTGTCTCAGCCTCCTGTGTGCTGGGATTCCAGGAGTGCACCACCACACATGGCTATTGTACGTCTGTTTTAAATAGACTTTTTTTTCTGCATACTTTTTTATTTAGAATGTTGTATTTGCCTTTGATGTTTGTTTCTAGTGAAATCTGCTTCTTTTACTAATTCATGTTTATTTGTGAAAAACAACCTATAACTTTGTGCTTCAATCTATAAAAATTGTTATTGTGTAAGTACATTAGATAAAAGTTTTATACTTCTGCAGAACTCAGTGATATTCTTTTAAACTGAGTAAATAGTGTTTGGGACCCTGAGACTGAATAGGAAGGAAGTGCCAAAAGATCTGCAAAGGAAAAACTGAAAAAGAGAAATATTAACATTAGAGAGGAAAGGTCTGTGTTATGAAATAGGAAGACAAAGACGTTGTCTCTTGATTGTCAACTATCCATGATACAGAAATGATAGAACTTTAAAGAAGAAACAAAGCTAGGAAAAAATCCAGTAGCGGTCAGTAATTATAATTCTATGGGTGGTTTTGACAGAATTGACTAACATCTTACAAGTTATCCTATAATCAAAAAGCAAGGGAAAAATTATTACTATTAAATATTGATGTACCCTCTGAACCAAACAATATAACTTGTTTGCTATTTATTCAAACCAAGGGCTTCATAAAGTCATGTACCATGTAGATTAGGTCTAATACATCTAATCTAAATAACTGAAAAACACGGGATAGGGAAATGCCAGCCAAGGTGTCCATAATCAACATCTTCACCATTATGTTTAATGGGCAGACATTTTATTGAAATTATACCACCCACAGGGAAAAAGGAAAGATCAACATGTGAGTATAAAATAGGTTGTTCAGAGAAAGACAGTAATGCAAAAAACATTCAGAGACTAGATGCTACTGTCCAAATTGTAGCATTGTGTTATGCATTGAATGTTTTTAACATGTAGCATACACAGAAAAATTATTGAATTTAATAAAATTGTCATTTTTATATTTCATGTTGTCTTATAAAAAAGTATGCCATTTCTGATCATTCTGTATTTAAACAATTGGACTCATAAGTGGTTAAATTTTCTGTCATTCCATCTTCCCTCCTCTCTCTAGTCTTTGCTTATCATAATTTATTAACTTTTGTGAGATCAACCTTTTTAGAGTCTGTATCAATGTGATAATGCAATACCTATGTTTTTATATCTAACATTTCGTTTAACACAGTGAACTCTTTTATCCATATTTTTCACACATCGCAGAATTTCACCCTTTTCTATGATTCAGTAGCATTTTGTTATATATGCTTTTTACTGAAGATGTAACTCATTTTGTTGGTTTGTTTTGGTGGTGGTGGTGATTGAATATGGGGCCTTGGGCATATTAAGTCAGTGCTTCATTCCTAAGTCACAGCCTAGTCCCACATTTATTACAGGAAGAATGTACATATAAGTACAGAGATAATTGCTGTTACCTTTCATAGGTAACCAGTTTAATAGGTGTCGTTTTCAGATTTATTGCTGTACACATGTACATATATAAAAATTTTTTTAAAGTATCATAAAATAGGCCAGGTGTGGTGGTATGCATGTGTAATCCCAGCACTTTGGGGAGAATTGCTGGGAGTTCTATGTAGCTATACTGGGCTACATAGTGAGTTCCACCAGTCCGAACTACATAGTGTGACCGCACCTCAAATAACTTTAAAAAATGTGTTTCTGAGAGTTTTCAGATAATGGAAGTACAAAATGAAGGTGCTGACAGATTATGTCCATTGAATCTTTTTTTGTTTCATAGGTGATGCCTTCTATCTGATCCCTGTGAAAGAAAGGGTGACTGATCTCTAGTGCTTTTTTTAATGAGAATATAAATCCAATTTCTTCTGAAAGCCCCATTTGCTAATATCACATGGTTATAAGGTTTCAACATATGAATTTTAGAAGACAAAAACATTGAGATCATGACAATTACTTTAATAATTTTAAAAAGGATGGTTTTGAACTTTTTGATTAAATAATACCAGAAGGTACCTCAGCACAGTATATCCACTAATGAATTGAAAATAGCACACTGATCACATTATTTTGTTCAAATGTTTCTTAAATAATGTGTGATCTAATTGTCAGAGTTTTAAGTTTATTAAATTTATAGAATATTTCAGTTTTAAGTATTTATAAATGATATGTGTCCAGGGAATTGTTGAAATTATTATTTTTGGTTTTTTGTTTGTCTTTCTGAAACACCGTCTTACTAAGTAATTCAGGCTGGTCTTAAACTCACTCTGTAGCCCAGGCTCGTCTTGAACTTAAAACGACCCTCCTGTCTCAGCTATCGAGTGCTAGATTTACAGGCATGCCCCCGTAAATTAATGTTTTTTTAAGATAAATCATGTCTCTCTTTTAATTAAGGGAATCTGAGTGATAAAACAACTTTACTGTCAACATCAATTCAAAACACATGAGATCTGCTTTCTGAAATTTTACTTTGCTATGTTTCTTAATCTTCCCAAGGGAAGAGGGGTTGACAAGGGAGGGAAGGGGAATAGAAGGGGAAAAAGAAAAAAAAGAAAAGATATATTATGTATAGGTACAAGTTCCCTGTGTTCAGTTATCATTACGAATATCTAAAATATACCAATAAAATTAATGTTGCCACAGTATTTCTGTTTAACTCTGCACTGTGTGATTGTAATAAATTTTTTATTTAGGTTTATTGGTATGTTTAGATATACATAATGACAACATTGATCATAGGGAATTTGTATCTGTACATGATATATTTTAATTCTTTTTTTCCCATTCTCCTACCCTGTGTTCTACCCCTCTTCCCATTTTGTGTTGTCTTGTGTTCCCTTGTCTTTCTGGCTTTTTGTTGTTTTTTTGGTACCAGGGCTTGAACTCACGACCTCATATTTCCCAAGTAGGAGCTTGTGCCAATGAGCTACCCTGGCTTGTCTTGTCTTTTTGAGATAAGGTTTTGCTATGTAGTACAGGCTGACCTTAAGCTTCCTTTGTAGCCTGCACTGGTCTGAGACTTCCAATGATCCTTCTGCTTCGGCCTTCTGAGTGCTGGGATTACTATAGGAGTATGCCATCATGCCTAGCAAAGCTTTGTGTCCATTTTTTCCTCCTTTTCTTGTTTTTTATTTTTCCTTTCCCATCCTTCCTTTTCCCCTGCTCCTTCTCCAGGTCCCCTTCACATTTGAACGTTTTCTTCCCATTTCCCAATGTCTGTTAATACATTTTGGAACTTACTTACACTTTCCGTTTCTTACACCACAAAAACAATGTGGTATTTAAACATGTGTGTCTGATTTGTTTCACTTAAGAATATAGTCTCAAGGTGCATCCATTTATCTAGATGTGTCTCAAGTTTATCCCTCTTCATGGCTGAGTACTACTCCATTGTTTTAAAAACTACATCTTGGATAAGGAATCCATTTATTAATTGATGGGCATTTAGGCTGTTTCCAAGATTTAGTTATTATAAACTCTGCCACTGTAAACATGGGTGTGCCTCTATCACTGTAGGATGATGCTTTTATTTCTTT
>PVJX010038538.1:0-16272 GCA_004027295.1 Dolichotis patagonum
CACTTTAAATGGGTGATTCTGCAGTAGGTAAAGTATAGCTCAGTAAAGCAGCTAGGGAGAAAGATGAAGAGAAGAGGGCGGAAGGAGGAGGGAGGGTGAGAGAGGTAAGGAGGGAGAAAGAGGGGAGGGAAAGGAAGGGACAGGAAAGGAAGAGAAGGGAAGGCAGGAAGAAGGAAGGAAGAGCCCCGTCTAGTAGAGAGCTTCTAAAACTGAAGCCATTAGGGTGTACCCTCCAAACTCAGGTATTTCCTCACTGTCTTTGGGTCGCAGCTGTGCAGTAACTACCCTCCCATCAACGCCCCCTGGTTCCTGCCACAACTGCTGAGCAGGTGACGAAGGCTGTGGAAGTGGCCTTTGTCATTTCAGGAACTAACATGTCCCCCAGCAGAACGGAATGCTTTAGATAGAGCATGACTCTTTACCTGACCTGGACCAGAAATGTATCTAAATCTAAGTCTCACTCCTAATTTTAGGATTAATTCCCACTGGTGTGAACTGTCATGTTCCTATTTTCCACGAGATGGCAGTGTTGTCCCACACATGGCCCTGCCCTGGGCCACTCCGGCCTCTTGAAAAACCATAAGCTTCAGTCTGTATTTGAATAAATGGTTACAAAATAATCTATTCGTTAAAAGGGAAGTCTCTATGATTATTTAGAATTAAGAAATCTTTATTTACCCTTCTTCCTGAATATATGATATGAAAAAAATACTCCTTTTGAGAGTGAAAGTAAAGACCGAATTTTGATACTGTTTCCAAATCACATGGTCCCAAGGTGATTTGCTGACCCCTTCAGGTCCTTTAACACTTTCTCCTCTTGAAGTGAGCTACAGCAAGTGACAGCCATTGGAGAGGGGCTTGGACCCCAAAGTAGAGAGAGCGGGGCTTGGGGACTCCTCTGAGAAAGCTTCGTGCGGTTAATTTTCTTATCCACAAGAAAAGCCATGATTCCTACTTCTCGCCAGGTTACTGTGGTGAGCAGCTGGGTGAGCAGACACTGGGGCTGGAAGGGCACCAGGTGCCTAGCATGTTCCCTAAACGACAGCCGTGAACTCAGTGGTCCTGAGCCCCCTGCTCCCCGGCATCGTGGACTTTCAGAATTACCCAGTTACCAGTGGAAATCAAAACCCCAGTGACATGCCACTTCACCGCCATTGGAATGACAATTATTTAAAACAAAACAGAAAACAACTGATACTGATAGACATATGGGGAAATTTAAACCCCAGAAAATGGTACGGCCACTAGGATAAATAATATAGCTGGTCCTCAAAAACAGAACTGATCCAGCAAGTCTACAACAGGGTATTCATCCCAAGGATGGACACAAGGACCAGACCTATACAGTCGTCCCTGCCTACCCAGGGTTTGTTTTTTTCCACAGTTTCAGTTTACCCATGGTCAACCCTGGTCTGAAAATACGAGATGAAAACTTCCAGAAATCAGCAATGCCTAAGTTTTAAATTGTGCACATTCCCAGCAACGCGATGACTCACGCGGTTCTGCTACGTCCTGCCCCGAATGTGAGTCATCTCTTTGTTTCGTGTGTCCACGCCGTATGAACTACCTGCCTGTTAATCACCAGGTCAACTGCTGCAGTATTACAGCGCTTTACGCTCAAGTACGATATGGAGTTTGGGACCATCTGCAGTTTCAGGCATCTCGGGGGTCTTGAAACAGACCCCTGCCAGACAAGGAGGAATTACTTAATTGTACACACAGGTTCATAACAGCATCATTTACAGTAGCCAAAAGATGGAATTAACCCTGATTCCCCTCAACAGATAAATAAATAAAAACTGCATTATCTATATACAAGGGAATATGACTGAGCCTTTAAAGGAAATTCTGACGCATGCTACAGCATAGATGGACTCAAAGGCATGATGCTAAGTGAAATAAGCCAGATACAAAAGGAGCATGACTGTACGATTCCACTCACATGAGATCAGACTTACACAAGCAGAGAGGAGGGTGGTGGCTGCCAGGAGCTGGGGGAGGGGCGGTTAATGTTTAACGGGAATGGGCAGAGTTTCAGTTTTACAGATAAACTCTAGAGCAGGATGGCGGTAATGTTGCACAACAATGTGAACATACTTAACACAACTGAACTGCACGCGTAACCGCAGTTCAAAAGGTGCATTTCGTGTTAAATATATAATTTTATCACTGTTTCAAAAACTGGTTTTACAAACTTTTGAAAAAGCTTTTTCGAGTGAGTCTGAAAGCCTTCAGGGGTGATGGTCATTCCAGAGTGCAGCAGAGAAGGAAAGGGGGATTGCAGGGAGGGTGGATGTGAAGACCTGCCCACCCACACAACACCACCCCGCCAGGTCCTCCAGCCGCCTCCTTGCCAGGCCGCTCAGATCTACCTGCCCAAGAAGTGCCCTGGGTGGACCTAGACTTCACAGGAGCCAGAGGCGCACAGCCACCCTCCCAGGCTCCCTGGCCTCCTGGGTCCCTGACGAAGAGACTGAGCCCCAGGGAACAGGAGGACATGTCTCTGTGAAGATGCATCTCCCTGCAGAGGCCCCTGGAACCCAGGGCTGTGCACAGACTCCTGGTCCTGCTTCACTGCAAGCTTCCACTCTGGAGGAGGTGGACCTGGCTCTCCAGGGGACAGGGAAATGGGTCCACCCACAGCAGAGTGAAAAGAGTGATGCCAAAAGAAACAGTCCTCTCCCGGATCCACTGCCACACACACACACACACACACACACACACACACACACACCAGCACGGGCATCTACTTTGTTCACCCACAGACAGTATATCAAGCACCCAATGAGGGAGCATTTGTAGCTTCTATAACACTGTTCAAAACAAGCTCTAATAAACTACCCTACTTTTCTGTGGGACAGGGATGTCTAAGTCTGCAGAGACACTGAACAGCCGCAGAGCCTGGCCGAGTCTCAGGTAGGCTGGTGCTAATATGTAAACAAGCAGTCGGAATTACAGGAGGCAAGGTAAAGAACTCTAATTAGATAAACCTTCATGGTTACAACCCCATTAGTTAATTAAATGATCACTTTACTGTGCCTAAAATGAGCTGTCACACTAATCTACGTGTCACTAGCTTTACGGGGTCTGCCGGCCATTTACAAGCTCTCTCTGCTCACAAGTGTCAGATTGGGGCTATAGTGACAGATAAAAGAAAAAATCAAGCGTTGTGATTGCAGCTTTTCTCCTTGATATCTTTATGCTGTGCTATAAAAGCCTATTATACTTAATTTAAAGAGTGAAAACTGTTGACATCTCTTCAATTGCTAATCTTTAGGCAACAATGAATAGAATATTATTTGAAAGGAATAAAGTGCTCACTTTATTGGCGAGTAGTAAAAATCTAATAGTTAGCAAAACAATATGATGTTTGCTCTCCAAGATAGTTGGGTTTATTAGCTTAAGCAATGGAGAACGTTTTACGGTCTGCCTCGGCCTCATCTTTTTAGGGCTTGCCTTGGGCTATGGCACCAAAGGTTTTCACTTGTCGTTGCGTTGTTGTCGTTGTTATTTTCCTTTTCTCTGCCCAATTTCCTTCCTTCTTTCTTTCTGGAAAGGAATGAAAGGTGACACTTTTAAGGAACATAATATCAAGGGCGGTATATATTCATTCCATTAAAAATTATCCCAGGGGAGAGAAACGCATCTTGTCCAACATTAACTTTAAAGGGCAGAATTTTCCAAGAAGGGGCCATCAGGGCAGAAGCAGCACAAGGTCTGGAACCAAGCCAGTGGCCCTAAGTACGTGACACCCCACCCTGCCTTGCACACACACTCCTACACGCTCTGCCACAAGACCAGAAGACGCCTGGCTGCACTGGGGGCTCTGCTGACCACGAGAGGACCCTGGGCTGCCTGGGACTCAGTACGCTCTGCACACCAGCCCCACTTGTCTGTCTCCTTCATTTTCTGGGAGCCCCAGGAGGGCTGGGCCTGGGATTCACGCTGAGTTACCATCTGGGAGCCTGGAGAGTGCTTGGGAGGGAGTCATAAGCAAATGGATTCTGAACCAGAGGAAATGGGGTTTCGCACCTTTTGGACTAGGGCTCTGATGTGTGCTTATTGGGGTCAGATCTCAGGGCCTAGGCTGGTGGCTCCCAAGATAAGTGTATGAGCTTCCCCACGTTTGCCCTACTCTGCAGGCCTGGGGAGACCGAGGCCCGAAGCTTTCACGAGCACAGGATGCGATGGCGATTCTCCCAATGACATGGTCCGAGGCCGCCTTACCCCGTCACTCCACAAAGAGAGACATGAGTCACAGGCCTGCTGTTGACCTCCTCTTTGGAGCTCAAGCCTGGGGTCCCAGGAAGGCTCTGGAGCCCAAAGCCTGGCACACAACGGGACCTTAATATTTGCCACTCTCCTCTCTGGTGACCCAGCTCGGCTTTAATCAGGAGCAAACAACACACCACCCTCAGGCTCTGAGATGCTGCCACGCACTCCTCTGCCCCTGTCCTGCTGCTGGGCACGGTGAGACAGCCAGCCGAGTGGCCTGCACCTGCCAAGCAGTCCGAAGGTTCGCAGGGTGGTGCACCCGCCTGCGGCCTCCCACAAGCCCCCGCACAGCCCTGCGGAGTCTCATGCCCTACGGAGCTGCTTATCATTTGAACTTTCAGCCTGCTAATTCCATCCAAGGTACATATCACTCAGCTTCAAGCAATAAAAAAGAGAAAAAAGTCTGTTTATCTGCTGGAGCCAAATCCCATCTCCCCAGCGTGACTCCTCTGTGGTGCTATTTCCTTGTTCCCCGTGTTTCAGCTTCTAGTCAAGGCCAGCCAAAGAGCACGGCTCGCCCAAGCTGCCTCAGAACGTGACATCATTGACCAGGCCAGCCCAAAGGCCCTGAACCCAGTAACCCGCAGGCCCAGTTCAAGGTCACAGTCAAGGCTGGGAGCAGGTCTAGGGAACAGCACTGGCCCCAGACCGTGTATTCGGTAAATAATGGGTGGCTGTTCAACTGGGATCCGAAGACTTCTAAATAAATAACTTCAGGCCAAATCGAACCCCTGAGGGCCCAGGAAAACCCAGCGCCCAAAGAACCCACCATCTTTCTCCAGGGGCATTGGAGCTCCAAAGACAGGTGGCAGGTGAGGCCTGGGGACAGCAGAGACACAGCGACCCCCACCCCCACTCCACCCTCTCCCTGCCTGCCCTCCAGCCCTGCGTCTGGCTGCCAGCGCTATTAGACAACCCTTCTCCCAGTGGTCCCGGGGAGAAGTGGGCAGAGGGAGAATGAGCCAGCTTGGATCAGACATGCACATCCAGTGTCTGCAAGCTCTGGCCCTGACCAGAAGCCAGTACATGCCCAGGGACAGCTCTCCCTGGCCAAGGCTTGGAACAGCAGGTGGCCCTGTGGGAAGAATGGGTGGCAGTGGAGGCCCCATGCCAGTGTTTCCTTAGCAAGGCCACCCCCACGATGCCTCTTGGGGCACAGAAGCCCAGCAGCTCCCTTCCCCGGGGCCAAGACCTCTGCTCAGCCCTGGCACCTGCGCGCGCCCTCGTCTGAGGCAGCAAAGGCTCTGCTGGTCTGTGTGTGAGGGGACCGGCTTTCCTATGTAAGACGGGGCCGCTTAGACCCAGCTGACATCCTGGGGCCTCCGTTTCCATGGGCCACCAAGTGTGGCTGCCTTTAAGACTATGTTTGCATCTCAGTTGCCTGGGTGGAACCGTGGGCTGCCAGTTTAGTCTTTCCCAGAAGCAACCTTATTGGACCACAGCTGAGACCATCTCCGCAGAAAGCAGAGGTCGCATAGGGCCTTCAAGAAAACCCTCTGCCTTCAGAGGCCCAAGGCTCCCACTGTGAAAGCCGGGGATTGGAAGGCTGCCTGCACCTGCTCCTGGGCACCCAGCAATCCCTCCACACACACACACACACACACACACACACACACACGTCGCTTCTCGGCAGAAGGAAGAAGGGCAAGGACCCGCGTGGACTTCTGTGATCAAGTGGCACATCTCGTGGTCTCCTGGCTGACAGGAACGACATCCCTTCAAGTGGGACGTGAATGGTGCTGTAAAGTGAGGCTGCAGACTGCGCACAGGAGAGAAGCACTTGATAAAGGGAGATTTACAGCCGTGCCCATCAACTTAATTATCTTTTACTAGGGTTTAAACTTAGGAGTAATACTAATCTCCATTTAGTACGGTTTACAGGATCTATGGACACTTTACAATCTTTCTCGACTTGCAAGTGTCAAATTATGGCAATATTGATAAAACAGTGGAGTGAATGGGAGGCGAGACAACCCCAGGACCAGCTAATATGCTTTTTACTGCACTGTAAAAGCCTATTACTCTGATTTCGGATGAAAATTTGTGGCCAATAATCTGAGCTGATAATCTTTCGGAAACAATTCCACGGATAATAAAAGTGGCTTTCTTCAACACCCCCTCCCAGCCCCAAGCCCAAGCCCAGCCTCCAGGCCCAGACCATAAGAAGCTGCCGCAAGAGGACTGCCCTGCAGCTGCTCTGCTGACCGGCAGCCCGGGCCAGGGGACCTCGGGCAGACCATGTCTCTCCGAGAAAGAGCGCCCGGCTGCCGATACCCTGTGCTACCCAGTTTACCAGCTTCCTACTGTCAGAGTGGGCCACGTTCCAGGGTCCTGGAAAGAAACACCGGTGTTCAAGAAATGGGGAGAAGCACTGGACCATTTCCTCCCTAAACTGCCTCCCGCAATGTCTCCAGCCAGCTGTGTGGCTGCATGAAACAGATCTCGTCCGGTGCTCTAATCCTTTCAGATTTACCGATCTAGCAGTTTCCCTCCAGTGCCCTTGCGGTGGTATTCAGTGTGAGTTTTTCTCTATCTAGAACACAAAATCAAGATCTTTAATGTTTCCTGACTGCACTGATTAGCGCTAAGGCCATGGTGGTGTTTTCAGAGATTCCCTGTGGACTGAACAGCTCTCGTTAGAGAACTTTGCTGACTCCAGGAGGAAATGTAGCTACCGACCCCCAGACCCCAGGCCCACACCAGGCCACCTGATATCACTTGGGGCTCCTAGGAAAGTGCTCGGCCTTCTTCAAGGCTTCAATGCTCCAGGCTACCATGGTCTTCCTACACAGGTTTCCCTTTCTGGAGTGGATGGAGCTCTATGATGCTGCGGGTCTGGGCTGAAGCTCAGAGCCATTCTCCGAAGAGCCCGCCCATGTGTCCCTAGGGCTGGAAACACCCAGGCTCTTTAGAGATGCTGTGCTTCCCAGGGCAGAGAGGCTGCTTCGGAATTTACACTCCTACTCCCCAACTTGGCACTGCTCCCCAGGTCAACCTCTCATCTGCCAGTGCCATAACCCCAAGAGAGGGTAGTGGCCTGGGCTGTGGACGCAGTGACAGGCAAGGTGAAGAGGTCCCCTGTGCCACCCGCCACACACACAGCAGTCCCACTGTGTACAGATGTGGCACCCGGGTCCCTGGGACGATGAAGGGGCCCAGTACTGCTGTGGGCCAGAACACCTTTGTGGTCATGAACCCAAATCCTTTCAGAATAGGAGACCACAGCCCCAAATAAGATGTGACCCTCATGAATTAGACACAGCCTTGGTCTTGGAGTTCAGAGGATTTAAGAAATTAGCTCTGAAATTAGCCCTCAACAGTTCCTCTGAGTCACAACCTTTCCATTTGCACAGTGGAATTACTTTCTCCCTCCTTCCTCTAAAAGTCTTTGTGAAAAATCATAGGAACAAGTAATATTTCTGGAAGCTCTTTATAAACTGCAATGTGCTGTGACAATGACAACAGAAATAGCTAGACCCGTTTTTCACTCCACACCAGGCCTACTGTTAAGCGTTTTATATATATTAATTCCTTAAGTATTGCCCCTCAAACTCGACAAGGAGGAATTGTTCTCCTCATTATCCCCATCTTATGATGCACAAACTGAGGCTAGAAGAGGCCAAGGGGCTCATTCAGGTCACATAGCTGGTAAGTGACAAAGGCACTCAGCTCATGGCAAAGGCCCATGACCTTAACTACCACACAATGCTGCTCCTAAAGCCGTGGCAATGAGGGGTCATATGGCCTGGAAAACTGAAATACGGTCAGTGTGGCCAGTGGGCTTTGTGAGTTGCAGGAATCCAAGGTCAGACCGCGTGTGGCACCATTGAGGAGAGCTTGAACCAGTCTCTTGCCAACCTGAAGCGCGGTCCCTTCCCGGGGACCTGGTGTGCCCCAACTCTGAACAGAGTTAAACAACTAGACACCAACCCAGAAGGCTTGCACTTTGAAACTGGCATTGGGGTTGGAGGGATGGAGATGGATGTCACAGACCAGCGGCAGACGGCAGACCCGCAGGTGGCTCTCCTACCGCCCTACTCTGGCCATTCATTCCACCAGGGCAGTGTTGCCAAGACACAAGCCAGCATCCTGTCTCAGAACAATGCGGGGGCTGCATGCAAATGAAGAGTCCTGGGCTGCTGCAGCTTGCATTTAAACAAATGCAGACTTCACATGCCTTGCCCATGTTAGCGAGGAGACGGGGTACACACAAAGCTACCTGGGCTTCATTTCACTATAAAAACAGAGGCAGAGGAGCTGGGCCCCAGGGAGACTATTTGGGGGTTGATTTTAAATGAGGGACTTAGGAAGAGGCCGTTCCATGAGCATCTGGTGAATCTGCCACCGAGGCATGTATCACTGCACATGAGTCTTTAAAAAAACAACTCTTTCTTTTTTTTCCCAAATGCTTTTCCTCTGTAAAACACTGCAGACCTGAGCCCATGCAAGGCTGGTCTTTCTGCCCTGGAGCCAGACCATCTCAGCCTTTAGAAGGGTTTTGAGAGCAAAGGTGTCTTCCCGATGGCAGTTAGAAGATGGGGTTCCAGGCTTCACCCTATGCCTGGGGTGGGGAGGGGCCTGGTTGCTAAACACAGAGGGTCACTATTTGTGCACCTGCACCTGAACCCAGGAGCCAGAGCGTGAAGCCAAAGAAGTGGCTAGGAAGATGCCATTTTCATACACAAGGGTCCTGAGGCATGTGCCACATGGGGAGCAATGGCACAGTCCCCAGCCAGTCTGAAATGCCACCACTGCCACGCCATTCTTTGCACAAACCGTGACTTTGAGGGAGGGGAGAAGTGCATAATGAATTAGCGTTCCCAGCATTCTCACCTTCATGGGAATCTATTTCACCAATAGACTTTCCAGGAACCCTGGATTCACGTGAAATGGAGACAGAGACGAAGGGAGCCTGCAGGGGGTGTGGGGGTGCCACAGCAGAGGAAAATCAGGGAGCTCAGGGAATGGAGGACCCTCAGGATGGGAAGAAGGGAGCTTTGAGTGCCAGAAACGCATAGCCAAGGCGAGCAGAGTTTTCTCCACTTTCCTCAGCACCTGCCCACAATCTTCCCAGGACAGTGTGGACTGAGAAGTAGCCCCTTCATGTATTGCTGAGGGCAGACGCGGAGGCTGGCATGAGGCCTCTGCACACCTGTGCTGCCCTTGTCAGACGAGCTTGTGTGTTTTTCAAAGTTAATCCTAAAATAGGCAGATGCCTGTGGGTCCACCCATGTGGTAAAATACCGGCAGGAGGGAGAAGAACTCGGCCAGGTGAGTACAAAGAGTGTCAGCAAAGTGAGGCCCTGCTGAAAAGCCAGAGAGGCTTCTGTTAACTCGGGAGAGAATCTTTCCCTTTGCCTCTTAAAAAAAAAATAAAATAAAATAAAAAAGCTTTTGAGTGATAAAAGGAAGTTTCCTATGTCCAATAATAATGGGACAAATTAAAAGAACATTATCAACGATTGTTAAGGCAATTGTAGTCAAAGTCAACAATGGCTGGAAATAAAGTCAATACAATTTCTCTGCCTGAAAATATAAATGTTCTAGAGATGATTTATTTGGCCATAAATTACTTTCGTGCACTCTATTTTCCTTTTTTTTTTTCATTGCACATATTTTAAAATTAGTGTCATTTGTCTGCACAAAGTAAGAATTTAAATCCTCAGATATTTTTAGATATTTAAAATCTTTGTGTCCTTAAAAAAATCATTAAAGATATAGAATTTTTTTTAGACCTTGAAAATATGTATTTAAAACATCTACGGCTGTTAGCACGAAGAAGAATTAGCTGAGCTTAGAGGGGCAGAAATTGCTGGGAAAGTCCAGTTGATTCCATACATGATGCAAGAAATAAAGACCTCGCACCAAGGGAGGAAAAGGCACCAGTTTAAGCCCATTTTGTTTGCCCCTGAGCATGGAGGCAAGAAGTCAGTTCAGGATCTGCCCTATCTTATCCACCCCATCTTATCAGGTGGTAAATCTGTCCTTTGATCTTGTCAACAATGTGGAAGGTAGAGACAGCTGCCACCACCCCACTCAGCAGAGCCTCACCAGTCCCTCATAAAACATTTATGAAACCTGTAATAAACGGCCTGATAAGGAAGAGGGCTCAAGATTTCAGAAGTCAGCAGCTCCAGGGAAAATGCCCTTTTCTACCTCCAAGGTTCCTTTATTTGAAGAGCAAACATAAACCATCAATTCCCACCAGCCATAAAATTTCTGAGCAAAGAGTTTCACCAAACCCTGAGATTAGCAGAATGTGTTTGGATTCTTACCCATATTCGCAAGGCACCTCCCCACCCCCTGCCCGAAATTCTCAGCACTGATATGGCACAGAGAGCCTGGGGCAAGACAAAGAGCCAGGGCATGGGTGACAATAAAAATTCAGTCAGGGAGAAATACAGAGTCATTTGATGCCCCAAAGTAAACTAATATCGTATAATTGAGTTCAGAAAAAGGAAGTAGGAGTAAGATTTTAATAGTACATTGTAATATATTATTACTATATAAAATAGGATAGTATATTTTCCAAATATAACTTTGGAAATATTTATTTTAACTTCTATTGTGTTTTCTGGGGGAATTAATGAAGCTCTCTGAGTTGAACACAAGTTAACAAATTCCTAACTACCCGTCTACTACTGTCTGGGAATTTTCTTAGTTGACTTTCCTGGATAGATATCAGAGGAGTTAGGCTCTTCACTCGAGCTCTTAGACGAGAAGAAAGGAAGGTAGAAAGGAAGGAAGGAAAAAAGGGGAGAAAGGGAAGTATTTTCTGAATTGCTGCTAACAAAAGCAAAAATGAAGCATGCTACAGGCACTCAGGTAAAGATAAACACCACAGGACACTTGAGCAACGACAGAGGCAAGTGACAGGAAAGTTACAGCACACAGACGCCTTTGCCTTGTGCAACACATTGAGATGACAAATGACAGCAAAGCCAAATCATAATAGAATCAACCTGGGGAGAAAGACTTGCTCTTCCTTCTCCCAGGTGCTTGCCACCCATAGCCAAGTAAGAAGGAGAAAGACCCTCAGGGTGGCCAAATGTGCAAAAGTGCCTCAGGGTGAGCACCTCCCCTGGCTGGAAGACCCTCTCCTACAAGTCCCCAGGCTAGCAGGGTGTCTCTAGGGAACACCTTTTGGGAATCCCACACACAACACACCCTCACTGCTTAACATAAAGCGAATTCTTACAAATACTTCCACATCTACTGAGTTAGAGTACTTCCATGTTCTCAGGTCAATCTGGTAATTTTCTGTGTTCAGGATGGCTGAGGCCACTGGGATTTGACTCACCTGGTAAGTCACCTGCCCCAGCACCCACCAAGTACGTGGGGTGGATGATTATGGGGATGCACTAAAGGGCTAGAAAGTGGAGACCCTGACACTCCCATCAGATCTGGGACTTGCCCAGCAGGTGGGCTCCATGGGTAGGTGTGGGGCTCCATGGACAGTGAGATACTGTGGGTTTCGGTGCGCCAGTCCTGGGGTGAGCGTACCTGGGCAAGGAGAAACAAAGGTGGGGCTGCTGTCACTGGACCTGAGGCTGTGCAGCTGGAAGCATGTAAGACGTTTCTGCATGAAGCCTAATTTTTGCCTGGTAGACAGGCATTTCCTGCGGCTGCTGCCTCTCAGCTAGGACGGTATTTTCAATCTAGATCTCTTCAATACAGCACCTTTCTCACTGTCTTGCACATCTAATGATCACAAAGCACACGTGTGAAGCCAGGCAGCACATCTGCAGCGCTCAGCATTTCAGAACGTGGCTGGTCAGGACACAGGAATGGGCCCTGGACCTTGTCTCTGATTCCACATGGACCTCACTGGTCAGGACCCACGGAGAGGCTGAATGAAGGGGAATCAAACACAGGCACAGCAAAGAGAGTGACAGTAGGAACTATGACAGCAGGTGTCACCAGAGACGTCCCAGGAAAATGAGGACACAGAATCCCAGGCCAATGCCAAGGCTGGCAAAACTGCTACGACATTAGGGCTTTGTCCCTCACGTGGGCGAGGGAAAGGGACTGGCAGCACGGACCTCCTAGGCCAGGTCACATCACCCTTCTGTTGCCCGCCTGACACAGACGTCCCATGCGTGGCCGATGACCCAGCCCCAGCATGGCACCCAGAGCTCTGGGAGCCTCTGCCCCCCTCTGCAGCCGCACAGGAGTCGGTTCTCGGGTTCATCTTTGGACTTCCCATGTTTAAATGCCCGGATGCTGGGTATTTCCACATCCTTGGTCTTAGCAGTATGAGTCACAATAGAGGCAGAAGGAACCCAGGTGCACATCAATGAATAGAGAATAAACAAACAGAAAAATAAAATACATGTATCTATGAATGTATAATGCAATATTACTCCTTAAAAAGGAGAAAATTCTGACACATGCTACCACATGAATGAATCTGGGGACATCACGCTAAGTGAATTAAGCCAGTCATAAAAAGCCAAATACTCCATGATTCGGCTTCCTTGAGGGACCTAATACGGCTGAGTCCGCAGACACAGGAAGCACCCTGGGAATGCTTGGGGTAGGGGTGGAGCCGGCGGGTCCTCTTGTGATGGGTGCAGTTTCGGCTTTCCCGGGTGAAAACAGCCTTGCGGATGGATGCAGTGACGGTCACACAGCGATGTGAACATACTTCGTGCCACCTCGTGCAGTCAACATGTTACAATAGCAAGTTTTAAATGATGTGTATTTTGTCACAGTGTTTTTTAAAAAGTTAGGTTGGATCTGGACACCTTCAGCCATGAGGGGCTGCTGCCACACCCCGTCCAGGGAAGCGGGCGATGGACTCGTACCCTGTGCCCTAAGGGATCCCCAGCTGTCCTCACAGCCACCTCCTCACAAGTTGCTCCACAGCTGCCCAGGGCCACTACTGCCCAGAAGAAAGGTGCCCTTTCCTAGTTGATGCAAGAGTGTCACTTGTTCCCTCAACCCTATTCCCATGGGCTGCACCCACCTGGAGGGACGCCCCCTCCCCATTCCCGTGGAGCTTCTGTGGGTTTGGGGCAGCCTGCGGTGAGCCTGTTTCTCTCCCTGTTTAGCTGGTATCTGCCCTGGGCTGGGACCCTGATTGCTTTTCTCTGTATCCCCTGCTGCCCCTGCTGCTGAATGATTCCTGTGGCGGGGGGGAGATCAGGGTCGGGGAGAGCACAGCAGTGGGGTAGGCAGAATGCACAGATGGAGAAGGGACACACACCAGCGTCCGCAGGCATCAGTCTCTATGCAGGAGGCTGAGCTGCCCATGGATTACTGGGTTTTCATTTTAGGACGAATCCCCTCCCTCCCTTGTCCCACCATGCAGGATTCTGATAGTGGAGGTAGGCTGGGAGGGCACCTACGTCCTCAGGAGCCTGTGATGGCGCCAATGGCCATGGGACTCAGCTGCCACTCTATGCAGTGATCACAGCAAAGGCCAAGTGGCTGCAGAGACTGAGACTGCAAACACATTTGTCACCCGCTCAATGCCGTGAAGACAGCTACTCCCACCACTGTTTCTCACCGTGACAGCCCAGAGGTGCCACGCTGCAGAGGCTGAGGCAGGCAAGGCATGTTTCCCCTTTGCCCACGGCCTCCCTGGGACCCCTTGTCGTTACCTTCCTGGGCTGCCCAGGACACCCTCGGCCCCCACCGACCCACCCTCGGTGGCTCCCCATTATCTGCGAGGGCTGTTCCCAGGCGATAATGCGGCTCAGGTCAGGTGGAGGGGGCTCTGTGGACCTGTCAAGGATCAGGGGTTTCCTCACTCCTCATCCCTGCTATTTGCTCACCTGTCATTTCAGCTTTGTGACAAGGTGACATGAAAAAGGGGAAAGGGCACATTTTTGGCAGGAGAGGTAATTTATTGGAAGGCCGCTGGCCATAAACATGCCCATTCGGCTTGTGATTGAGCCCTGGGCCTGCCACAAGGCTGATCCCCTGTTAATGCATAACTAGGTGAGCGTCACTCAGGGCAGGTGCGGGCTGCACCCCGGGCCCTTTCTTCTCACTGCCCTGACTAGGCCTTGCCGAGCTCTGCTTGAGTAGATGAGCAGTGGGAAGGGAAGCCCAGGAGGGGCTCCCCACACTGCAACCCTGCCCGCAGCCTGCCCCTCAAAGACCTGCTCAGCCAGGCCTTGGGCTCCAAGCATGGCATGGAGCCACCAGAGACAGAGCGTGACTCTGCGTCCTGCCTCTGACGCTGGAGGAAGACAGGGCATCGGGGTCAGGTGTGATGGCTCTGTGCAGCCAGAATGAAAGTGCAGTTTAAAGGTCAAGGGGTGACACTGATAGCTGAGCCCAGCTCCTCAAAGCCCCTCCTCATACAACCCAAATATACCTCGCAGGGTGGGGGGAGGCAGCCAAGAAGCTGGGGCCTCAGCGAGTGCGTGTACAGGTTCTGCAAAAACAGGCAGGCAGCCTTGTGAGGGCCGCCTTCTTCAGAGTGGGGAATACGCAGAAAGAGACAGAGATGTCTGGACGCTGAGCGCCATTCTTCCAGGGATGGAGGCAGGGAAAGCCACAGCGGAGAGGAAAGGGAAGCGGGTGCCAAGGGCTCCCCCCATGGCACCCCCACCAGCTGCTGCTGGATCCTGGGGAGAATCCGGTCTGCACTCTTCCCTCGTGCACAGCTTTCCACACTGACCTGTTTTCTTCATCCTTTTCTTCCTGTCCCTTTTTCCCCTGCAGGTTGTGCTGTCAGGGTCAGGACTAAATCCTGCCTCCCCAGACAAGCCCCAAAAGGCCAGGCCGGGGCCCATAAGCCTGCTCCTCACCTTCAGAGCAGCCAGCCCATCGAGAGAGAGACCGAGGAGGTGGAACTTTGAGATTAAAGTGCCAGACATAGCATCAGGACGAACACCTGCTGTCCACCTCCTCCCCTTTGGCTCCAAACAATTAAGGAAAGAAAGAAAATCATTGCTTTCCTCATTAATCACCCCGATGGCTGCTGCGAAGCAGAGCGAGATGGGAGGATGCTGTGAATAATAAAGACACAGCACTGAAAGTCCTCAGGGTCTGGGCCAGAATGAAATCCTGGGAAACGGTAGAAGAAATGGGTCGTTTTGGTGCTGGGCTATTAGTTAAAGTAACAAATTCCTCAATGGCCCTGAACCCACAGTGAGCTTGGGGTCTAGGAGCGTTTCCATCCAGAACAAACATGTGTTTTTCCGAATGTAGCATACACGTATAGAAAAGCATGTGTAGCACAGTGCGATCAATTCCCAGCTAATGAGCCAGCAAACACCTCCTGATTGAAAATGGAGTGTGGCCAGCGGCCCTTCTTGCATCCCCCAGGATGGTCCCCTGTCCTGACCATCACCAAAAACACAGGGAGCCTTGCCTGTTTCCAGATTTGCTGTAAAGAGAGTCATGCAGTGTTCTCTGCTGTGCCCGGCTCTTCTCATCCAACGTGGTGCGCGTGGCTCCTCCACTGCACTGCTGAGGAGTATTCCACTGTCTTGTCTCCTACCTCACTATCCGTGGGCATGTGGGTCACAATAAGACGGTTACCCACGCATGTGAGCCCCCAAAGTCGGCCCTCCGTGCTGGCAGGTTCTGCACCACGGGTTCAACCAGTCACAAATTGAAAATACTTCTTAAAAATTGCAGCCACACTGAACATGTCTTCTTTAGTCATTTTTCTTTAAACAACACAGTATGACAGCTACTTACTTCACCCCGATGTTATACTAGGTATTGTAAGTCATCTAGAGATGATTTAAAGCGTACAGGAAGATATGCATAGGTTCTATGCAAATCCTCCCTCCTTTTGTAGAAGGGACTTGAGACTCCTTGGATTTGGGGATTTATAGGGGTCGCTAGAGCTGATGCCCTGCGGATACAGAGGGATGACCACCTGCTCAGTCTCCGATTAACTGAGAGTATGGAGGGCCTCTGTGCACTCCACACTCACACATGTCATTAAAAATCACAGTCCGTGTTCTCTGGCCTGGTGGCCACTGGTTGGGCAGCGCCAGAAGAGCCAACTGGACGCAGTGTGACTGGGAA
>PVJX010038539.1:5624-16367 GCA_004027295.1 Dolichotis patagonum
CTACAACCAAAACAGAGCTACACCTAGACACATAATAATCAAGATCCCAGAAATTCAATATAAGAACAGAATATTAAAAGCCATCAGAGAAAAGAAACAGATCACCTATAAAGGAAAACCCATCAAAATCATGGCAGACTTCTCAACACAGACCATCAAGTCAAGAAGAGCTTGGAGTGAAGTAATTCAAGCCCTGAAGAACAACCTCCAGTCCAGATTGATGTATCCTGCAAAACTCTCTCTAGAAATTAATGGAGAAACAAGATGCTTCCATGACAAAGAGGAACTGGGAGAATTTGTGACCACCATTCCAACACTACAAAAAATACTAAAGGACATTTTAGAATGAGAGAAAAAGAATACAAGCATTTCAGAAACAGTGGCAGAGAGGCCTCAGTGAATGGGGCAGACAGTGGAGTGGAACAGAAATATAGACTACCAATGGCAGAAAAATAGAATAGCAGAAATAAGGCAGAGAAGATTGGCTGTAATCTCTAGTATAGATAGCCTTGAAATATTAACAGAGAGAAACACAGGCAGAGTAGATCAGGAGATAGGGTCCACTGAGATGCTCTATATAGGGAGGCAGTGGGACCCAAAACAAGCAGTGCACCCTATGGGAGTGAAAGGGGAGGAATTGTCTAAAAAAGGAAGGCAGAGGATATTGTTAATGGGGTAACATGATTTAAAATCTACATTAGTCTCATCACTCTGCTTGGATGGATTATGTGCTGTTCCAGTTTGTCTATTTACACTAGACTTGAGGACAAGGTCAGCTATCCCAAAAATAAGAGGACATAATATGGTAATCATCCTTAACTTCCTAACAACTTAACCAGAAGCCCTGCATAACTTATACTGTCTTATTATGACTGATCTTACTTAAATCTGGTTTGTTAGAGTGCTATCCTGTATTGACTGATTTTATTCAAATCTGTTATGATTGATAGCATCAAGTCTAAGAGTATAGGCAACTGCACTGAAGGTGACAAGATTCACTAAGATACCCACTCTGGTTTGATTATTGCCTGCTTTTGAAGTTTTATAATATCTCCAATGCTTTGTTTTTATTAATGGTGTTATATACTGCTGAGACATCATGGTAACCATTGTAGATCACCTTATATTGTGGTTTTATATGACTTTTTGCTTCATGCTTTTCTAGGAATTGTTTTGTTTTATCTTGCTTTATTTTGTTTTCTGCTCTAATACAGAAAGGATAGATATACATGTGGAGACTCATGCATGTGTAGAGCTTATAAACTGTTTATGAGAACCAATATATAATGCATGTTGAAATGAACAACTATTTTGAAGAAAAAGAGACACTACAGTATCCAGTGCTGACTCCATAATGTCCCGATGTGAAATCCAGCAATACTATCATTCTTTGTTCAAAGTGATTTTAGTTTGTTTTGTTTTGTTCAAGTTCAACACACATGAAGGTATGGACAGCTCTTTTGAAGAGAATGAGAGACACTATGACAGCCATTCTTGGCTTCCCTATTGTCTGGTCTTGAGGACCTGAAACGCCCTCCTCGTCCTGCTCAGCTCAATTCCATGCTATGTTGTTTCTGGTGAACTCCCTCTTTGTGACAATATGGACAACTATTAGGAAGACAACAAGAGTCAATATGATAGAGAGCGAATATCTCGTATTGTCTAGCTTTGAAATTTATGTCTCTTACATTGCTTTCTTGTGACCTGCTTTGTTCTGTTTTGTTGTGTTTAATTTTACCCTTTTGATATAATTGCATGCATGTTTGAGTGTGTAAGATGGATGACCATATCGCTGTTTTTGTCAGATCATGGAGCAGAACTGTTAACAGCGTCACTATTTGAATGTCTACTTTGCATGTTTTAATTATGTAATTTGAACAAATATTTCCAAGATGTCAGTATGTAATTTGTCAAGTAATGATTTCTTAGTGGGTCTTTTTTTTTTTTTTTTTGGTTCTTTTTCCTTTTTCCTTGAAATTCTGTGTTGTTGCTACCCTTTATTCTGTTTTGTTTGTTTTTTTTTTCTCTTTAAATAAAATTTTAAAAAAATCACATGGACTATCCTTTCTCCCCAATATGATAGTAATATAATTTCTCAAAGCTTTTTGGTTTCTTTAATGCCATTTCCTTCTTTATTATTGTATTTTGTTGAAAATTAGTAGTATTTTTTTCAGTATCTTACTGGTTAAACATTTTCTCTCAGTGCCTAAAAAAGAGAAAGTGTTTTTGAGTTTTGACCACCCTGATTACAAAAACATTACAGCACAAAAGGATTTAAAGTTTGTGTGCTTTAAAGATCAAGTAATTAAAAAAAAATCCTTTGTTCTTAGTTTTATGTGTAGGAAAATGTTGAGGTTAATTCTCTGACCATGTGGGATAATTTGACTCTCAATCAGTAAATTTAAAAGATCTTTCATAACATAAAAAGATCCAGCCCTGCCAAGGACAAATGACTGGCACTGAAATTCCTTTGTTAGCTTAAGTCATTGATATGTAAAACAAAAGAAAATTCTTTGGCAGAATACCGTGGAATGTCCAGATGGTTTCTATCTATTTTCTCATTGATTGTATAATTAAAATCCCCTTTAATCATCAGAAAAATTGAGATAGAATGTTTGTAATAGAACAGTACCATGTTTTAAAGAAATACTTCTTTGGTGGTAGGTTCACCAGTAATGAAATACTGGCAACAACTGTTTTGTGAATTTGATTTATGGAGAGAAGATATTCAGATAATTCACTTCAGGATGTAGATGCCTATTTGTAGCATTATATTGGTTCTGCTAGGTAAGATAAAACACTAAGCCGTCAAACACTAGGCAACTGAAAGTGAATTAGCAATAATAGCTGATGTTAGATGACGATTTTCCTTTATCTGAAGCAGAATTCATCCCTTTTGTGGATTAAGAGATGGACTAGTTCATTTATGAGGTTAATTTCTAAAAAAAGCTTCAATAAACTAATTAGTAAACTTCTTACAGTTCATGTCATCAGCATTTAGGGGATGGAATTTGCTTATCCATGGTCCCCTGACTTAATCTTGCTAAACATTATATTCTATGAAATGATGTGTCTGATGATATTGGTCAACAGACTGACATTCTTGTATGATCCTTCCAAATTCTGTCTACTGATCAGTAGATTCTTATTGTTCTGAGCACATAGAATGTGAATGCAAATACATGGTTTTAGTTGATGAATGACTTTTTAAAAATGTTAAATGACTATGTGGAACTTTGTGATCACGTTGCATAACATTATGTCAGTCTGTGTGTATATATTTATATATCTATGTGTCCTTAGTGTATAAGTGATGTCCATTATGATTTTAAAATGGAAAACAAACAAACACAATAATTCTAGGGATTTGCACATCATCTCTGTTTTTTTTTTTAATTTTGAACTTAGTGGTTATTTTTTAGGACTTTAGTTGGAGGAATGAGATAACAGTATATTTGTAGCATGCAATTGTAATATTGTTCATTTTCATTTGTAGAATGCTAATGAGAAAAAAATACAAGAATATAGGATCTGTTTCCCAGCATTTATAGGAAAAAGTTATAAAGGAACTGGGAATTGTAGATATGGTGATTCTACAACATGACCTATTTTTTTTAAGAGCAGGAAAATTTATTGGCGAAATGGAATGGAGAATAGGAATAGCTCCTGTGAGACAGGAGAGGTCCCAAATGGGTTGCCCAACATGACCTACTGCTTAGCACATTGTTTCATTTTTGCATAACCCAAGGAGGCAGGTGTTATTGTGTATCATATAATCTAAGTCACATTCTTAGCTCCCTTGCATATTTTAGCATTGCTAAATCAGGATGTTTTTGTTATTGATGGTGTGTTTACTTTAACTGCCATCAGTGGTTTCTTTTGGTGCATTATAGTGAATTTAAAAACATGATGCTATTTGGATGTCATGAGAGACACTATCTCCAATTGTTAGAGGCAACTGTGAAATGTCTTCTAGATTACTGAAACTAGAGACAGAGTATGACTTGTGATGGTTTGTTGTGGAGAAAATCAGTTTCCTATTTGTCCTGAACACTGTAGGCACATGCTCCTTGAGTGATTACACAGAGCAGGGCTGCTTTCTCTTCCATGCTGTCTCTAACTGCCTACATGAGTAAGAGATAAATTCATGTTGTGTTAATACATTGAAATTATGGTATTAGTATGTTGGATCATTGTTACCTTAACTAAAATATTGATAGAACTGGGATTCAATCTTATTGTTCTAGTTCCAAAATTTATCATCTTAACTAGCATTTCTGCAAGTTAACAGGTGTTATACTGAATAAAGTTGTCCATTGTGAAAGAAGTTTGGGAGAAACTGGATTGAGCAAATTTCTTGGATTGTGACTTAGAAGCTGGGCATGATATATATGTCTATAAATTCTAGCACTATGGGAAGCTGAGGCAGGAAAATCTCAAGTTTTAGCCTAACCTGGGCAATTTAGCAACTTAGACTCTGTGTCAAAAATAAAAAAACGAAAAAGGGCCAAGGCTATACAGACTTTATGTTACATGTAGGTGATAAAACTGAGTCATGTCTCTTCTTGAAACCTGAGAAAGGTGATGTTCAATAACCTTTCTATACTTATCCTTGCTTAGTGCGTTGAGCAAGTCTGTTTTCCTGGGTATGTCAAATAGATACATGGAAATGCGTTTAGTAAGTATTCAAAAAAAGACTAAAGAACTCCAGGAGTATTAGAATAAAATAGTTATATATAACTTAATGAATAATCTTTTAGATTATTTGGGAAAATGAAATTAAATAGAATTAAAATTTGAAAGTATTTTTTTTCTAAATTTGCCATGTCTCTTTGCTTTATAATGAGCAATGCATTAATAATCAGAAACAGGTTAGTCTTTGAATTGGTGTCCTTAACATCAATCCCTGATTTCCCTTTGGTTCTATATAAGAAAGGGTTCATTACTTTCTTTGGCATGAACTTCTCATTTGGAAAAGCACTTGGATGAAGTGTATCCTGTGATACTGAGTATTCTCCTCATTAATGTACTACGCATATTGGATGTGTTCTTAAATTTATTTGGATCATCTTTAGGTGTTAGAGGTAATGTTAAATTAGATTACTTTCTCTCAAATGTCTATCTTTCATCACTGCTGGGTCAAATGCTTTCATTGCCAAATGACAAGGCCACATGTGTAGGTATTTTCAGGCAGCAGTCTATTGGTGTTGCAAAGGGAAGGAAGCAAAGCCCTTAGCTTTTGGTAATTCATCGAATGGCCAAGGGACTGACTTGCTTCCTTTTCCAGGAAACGAGTCCAGAAACAAAATGTTTTCTTCTGAGTTTAAATGAAAAGCAGATACTACAAAGACTTTAAACTGAAAAATAATAGATTCACTGGCACCAGGTACTGAAGGAATTGTACATTATTTAGACTTTTCAAAAAATTGGCTATGCTTGTTAGCTGGGGGTCCAAAATTCTCTGGAAATTGGTTTCTATGTTAACCATAAAACTACTAAACAGTTTATTATTGTCAAATTCACTTAAAATGGATAACCTTGATCTCTAAGTAATTCCCTTTATGGACTAGCCTAGGGTAAGAATATATTTTAGAAGTCCATTGTTAAATATTTCAATAAATCAATATGATGCAGGAGAATTTGATATTTCTTTGGAAATTTCCATGCTTTTGTTACTCTTTCCATATTATTAAGGCTAGTGATTCCTATGTGAAAAAATCTGGGCCTAACATTTTCTTAGTTTAAAATATAGCTTATGAATACTGATGGAAAGAATGTTACTGTGGAAATTCATTTTCCTTAGCATGCATTATCTATCTTCTTTCCAAGTTTACCTAAAACTCTTGTCCACCAAAATTAGTTTTATTATCCAACCACAGATATAACCTACATATTTGTCACAAGAGGGATACAGACCTCGACTATTTTTTTTAAATTTTATTTTAAAGGGGGTAAAATTAAACACAACAAAACAGAACAGAATGGGACGTAAGGAAACATAAATTTCAAAGTTAGACAACCAGAGATCTTCACTATCTGTCATATTGTCTCTTTCTTCCAAATGGTTGTTTGTTTTCTTCAAATGGTTGTCCATATCTTTGCATATGGGGAGCTCATACTAATTAACATAGCCAATCTTTTCACAAGATGTGTAGTTCACTGGCTCCCACTTGCTAAGGGCGGGGGGAGAACACGGGACAGGGGACAGAACGACATGAGATGTTCGATTCTCAGCCCAAGCGCCGACAGGCTCACAGCCACCCCCAAGAGAGGGGAGGAGTTCCTTGTTCTACCGGCACCCCAAGTCAACTGCAACCACATGGTGCAGGTCCCGACGCACCAGGGTTTCGCTCCTTTAGGCTGCCCAAAGTCTGCCACACTCACAGCCGCCCTCCAGAGTGGGGAGCAGCTCCTTGTTCTCCCGGCACCCCGAGTCAACCGCATGGTGCAGAAACCTCTACTATTTGTAATCTAGTTGTCTGATGGAGTCTGATGAAAGTAATTTTTAAGGTCATACAGGGATCTCAGATTTTATCTGTAGGTGAACAACCATCTCTTGTCATCTATTACGGAGATGATTTGGAACAGTTGACCAACTGCATAAATTAGTAAAATACATTCAGATTATATGAAAAATACCTTGCTCAACAACAACACTCCCTTCCCTTCCCTTCCCTTCCCTTCCCTTCTTTCCTTCTCTTCTCTTCTCCTCTTCTCTTCTCTTCTCTTCTCTTCTCTTCTCTTCTCTCTCTTTCTTTCTACTTCTTTTTTTTTTTTTTTTTTTTTTGATTTTGAGACCGGGTCTTGCTATGTAGTTCAGGCTGTCTTTAAGCTCACTATGTAACCCCGGATAACCTAGAATGGATTTTCCTGCCTCAGTCTCCTGAATGCTGGGATTACAGGTGTGTGCCACTACACTCAGACCTTTTAAATTTTTTTAAACCCTATTTTATTCCCTTCCTCTTCCCCATTTCTTTGTTCGCCTTCCCATTTGAACATTTTCTTCTCAATTCCCAACATCTATCCTCCATTTTGATCCTTATTTACCCTTTGGGTTTCCCACATAAGAGAAACAATGTGATATTTAAACACATTTGTCTGATTTATTTCACTTGACATTGTGTTCTTCAGGTGCATCCACTTACCTAAAAATATCTCGTTTATTCCTGTTTATGGCAGAGTAGTACTTCAGTCTAAATTAAAACCACATTTTTTTTTCTATTCATCCATTGGTGACATATGGGATGTTTCCAAGGTTCAGCTATTATAACTTGTGTTATATAAAATAGAAGTGTACATATATCCTGGTGACATGATGCTTTTAACTCTTTTGGGAAGAAAGCAGGGAAGAAGGAGACTAGCTGAGTCAAATGGAACCTCTAGTTTTAGTTTTCTTAGAGGAATTTCCACACTGATTTCAATAGACATCCCAGATATTAGTCTTTCATTTTAGAAATAGCAGGTAAAATTTTTCCCCCCACTTTTTCAGTTGTCTCTTCACTCTGTTGGTGGTTTCTTTTGCTGTGCAAAAGCTTTTATATAATATGATGTGATCCTAGTTGTTGATTCTTTATTATATTTCCTATGCAGTCAGGGTTTTGTTCATAAGGTTTTTGCCTACACCTTTGTATTTGAGTTTTATCTATTCTATGAAGATCTTTGTTTCTTAGTAATTGTAACTATATAATAATTCATTATTTGAAATATTGCTTGTTATTGATTATTATTAAAAAGGGATAACTGAATACTTCTGGCATTAAAATATTATTATCAATGTATGAAGGCTGCATAGTTGATATCATTATATTTTAAACACAGAATTTATTGCAACCTTTATGCATTATCTTAGTTTTAATTCAATAAAACAAAAGAAAATATAGACCAAGAACTTTATAAAGAAATGCAAGTTGACCCTCCATATTCTTGGGTTCTGTATTTGTGGATTCAATCAACCTTGAATTGAAAATATCCTAAAAACAAAAATTTGCATCAGTGTTGAACATATACAGAATTTTTTCCTTGTCATTATTATGTTAAGTATTATAAATAAGCTGGAGATAATTTAAACTACACAGGCAGATATACATAAGCTGTATGTAAATCTATGCAATTACATATAAAGGACTTACACATTCATAGATTTTGTTATCTTCAGGGAGTCCTGGAACTAATTCTTTGTGAATATCAAGGGACAAACATATTTGCAAATGGTTTATATTTCAGTTGCCTATTTTCTGTGTTGAAATGTTTACTTTTACAGATCATTAAGTATATTTCTTCTCGTTTGTGAATTTGAGGCGGAGTACTATAATTTTAAAGTTCCGCACACACAGCTTTTGCTGAGAATTCGACACTTAGGTTTTACATGTCTGAAAAATAAATATCTTGTCAACACTCCTTACTCCTTTTTATTTTCCCAGAGCTCTGGCTTGTAAAACAGGCATGATGTGTGTTGGCTTTCTCTTAAGATGCCTTTGCTTCCCCTCATGAAATGTTGTAATCTGAAGTCCCAAACAGTGTGGACTATCCCAAATATTGTATGTCTTAAGATTTGTTCTAATAAGACTTGTCATATGGGGCAAAGAATACCTGCCAGATTTCTGGAGATTGAGCTTAGAGTATCCCTACTATAAAAAGACCCTCTGGTTTTCCATCTTTTGAGAGTTGCAAGGAATTAGTTTTTTCCCCATAATAAAGTAGGTCATAATATTGCATCTTGCCTTTCTTTACCTAAATAATTCAGTTGTCTATGAAAACTATGTACCTGATGGATTCACATCAAATGTTATTTTTTTTAGCTTTAGAAGAATAAATTTGTTTTTTTCTTTTTGTTGGAAATGGGAAAACTAGAGGATATGGATTTTAATTTCTAATTACCTTCATTAAGATTTTACTTCCAGATCACATTTTTCTTCAATGTAAGTAGTTTTCTCTGCAGTTCTAAGCAATGAATAGCAAGTTGTCTATAGTGTAAGACATGAAAAGCGCATGTTACCTGTGTTTGGAAGTAGACTGTCTTCTGGGTTTATCTCGTTAGCAAACTGTGATTCAGGCACATGTGCTAAGTTATTCGTTCCAATCTATCAACAGTTTCTTAAGTGGAACCACTGAGGAACACTGAGTGGTCAACAATTAGCTGTTCTCCGGACAGTCATGAATATACAATGTGTGTAGCTGAGTACTCACCACCAAATGTACAGTGCCAGAGAAATTAACCATTAAGGCTGGGCAAAAGTAGGCAGAGCATCTCAGAAGGCAATGACTAAGCATCATCTCTCCTCCTGATGGCAGCTTTTTATTTCAGGCACTCTATTCATAGGAGAGGGTGAAAATCTTTCATGGGACTTTAATACTGAAACAATAAAAACAAGAAGGCTTCCAAATATCCCCCCCCCCACACTTTATTCAGGTAAAGGAATTAAATAGAAGAGGCTCTGAGGCCTTTACTTCTTTCCAACTGATCTTTGAAGTGACAGCAGCAGAACTTACTGTTCTTTGAAAGTGCCAAGATCCCGTGCTAAGCCCCAGAGGCTTTGCGTTGTGGTTTTCCCTGCCAAGAGCACTCCTTTCCCAAATCTCACACTGGCTCATTTTCTCTCTTAGTTCCAGTGGCAGCTCCAATGTCTTCTCCGCAGAGAGCATTTGCCTTACAGATCATGCTATCCACTTTGGTTTTTTCACTTATAACAGTCTAAGATTTTCCTTAGGCATTGATTTATTCATTTACTCACTATAATGTAAGCTCATACAAGGGGTGGATTTTTCCACTTTATGATTGTGTTCTATACACATCAGTTGTCTGAAAAATGTCTGTTGATGAATGAATGATTGAATGTGGAGTACAGCCAAAAATATGACATGACCCCTGCAATTTAAGAAGTTATTTTTCAAGTTAGAAGCGTAAGACTTGTACTTCTGTTTATAATAAATGCCATGATCAAGTGAGAAATTGCAAATTGCTTATAAGAGACGCCTGATGGCGAGTTGTATGGGAACAAAGGCCCAAGTCGGGAAAAAAAATGAGTTTCATCCTGAACTTCTAAGATCTAAATCAGAAGCAGATTTTGTGCTTACTATGCATGCAGTTGACATCATCACCACCACACAGACATGTGTCTATCAGAGACTGTGCCCCTCTTCTGAGGATATCCGCAGCAACAAGGAAGAGGTGGGCAGTGCCTGCAAATGGAAATGAACCATGAGAAGCTGCATAAAAATCATGGGGATACCTTGGCTGCAGTTCTCACCTCAGTCTTGTTTTAGTTAATCTCCCCAAAGCTTATATTGCATCGATCACACACTGTCTTGAAAATACACCTCACCCCTCATTTTTTGTGAAAATATGGTTTCTTGCTGTTTGTCCACTTTTTTTTTAAAAACTAGGTCCTCTTAGTTGTGCCTTTAAGAATAGATGTTGCCTAAAATTATATCTTCTGTTTAGTCATTCACATTATGTCTTATCACTACCCCTCTGGTCTTTGTGCTTAGAACAATTTAACACGTATCTCTAACACTGAGCTTTCTTCCCATTCTCAGGGCTTAATTTTCTTTCTTTTTTTTTTATTTAAAAGAGAATAAAACAAAAGGGGGCAGTACAGAGCAGATCAGAAGAGGACAACATAGGCAACACAGTACTTTACATTAAGTCAACTGGACATCAACAGTATCTAACACCATATCTCTTACTCTGCTATAGTTGAGCATAGTTTCAATTACAATAATATCAAACATAACACAATAGTA